>WJEZ01003627.1:0-10452 GCA_009869925.1 Thalassaphorura encarpata
AAAAAAAATCAAAAAATGAATTACAATACAATCAACAAAATGACTATCGTGTATTTATTGAAATTTCTAATTATGTTTAATGTAGACAATTTTTTACTACAAATCGACAATGTTGCCATGTAAATGCAATCCAATTTAATACTCCTGAATTTTGACACACTTCGTGAATATATAGACTAATTAATGTTTCACATAATTTTTTTTGGTGAGCAATTTTTTACGATTAGCAGTGAATAAACGATTAAACTGAAAAAAGAGAAGTAAAACTGGTATGACATTCTATGCCAGCATATGTGCTGCGAGCTCACCAATTTCAACTTCCATATCATCATCATCATCATCATCTGGATTTTTATTACCAGATGAAAAATGTACACTCAAATGACGCTGAAGAATGTCTTTGGCGGGTGGCAGTATATTTCCAACATTTTCAATATTTCTTTCCATTTTCTTACTAATGGTGCAAAAATTAACTTGCGCAAGATGAGTTGCCAATGGGTGAGCAGTGATTTCTCTTGACTCATTTGATTTATCTGTGTATACGTCCATGAATATTGATAAGGCCCCTGTGTTATCCCCTAATCCAAAAACTTCTTCTCTCCACTGAGTGAATGGGACAAATGTGAGATTAAATTTAAATTCAAGCGCCAAATCCTTGAGTACATCTTCTGACGCATTTGTCTCTGTGGTCAAATTGTACATTCCTTTTTCCGTTTTGTCATTTAGAAAAATCATGAGTGATATCCTTGCTGCAATATCCACAGGTACCATTGATATCCCTTGTGGAAATTGAGGGAATTTTTGCAGCTTTATACAAGTAAGGAAAAAAATCCAAACGTGATCAAATTCCACAGGCATAATCCCTGTTATACTATTTCCAAGAACGGCTGGAAATCTTATCACTGTTGTAGGAATTCCAACATTCATCCCTGCAGCAATCAATTTTTCACCAACAAATTTTGATTGTGAATATCCATTTTGAATTTCGGTGCCAATCATTGCAGGATTTGGAAAATCTTCACTAAGCATTCCATCAATTGGTGAAAATTCAGAGGCAGCAAGGAGTGACGAAGCATGGAAGAGAGGTTTGGTCTTTTTGGCAACAGCAAACCGAAGGATGTTGATGACCCCTTGAACATTCGTAAGTCTAAGTTGACCACCAGTCTCATCATAATTTTCCAAATGATTGGATTTGGCCGCACAGTGAATGATTGCATCAATATTTTGACACAACTCTTCATAATCATTCACATTTAATCCAAGATTAGGCTTTGAAATATCTCCAACTACAATGGTCACTCTGTCTAATGAACTTGATGTTGATTCCAAAAGTTGTTGTTTCTTTAATGTTGCTAAAAGCTTAGAATGCCCTTCGGCTTCATCCTTGGCCCGAATCAAACAACGAATTTTCAAATCAGCAGCCGCTGATTTCCAGTTGATCAATTCTGCAAGGATGTTTGACCCCAAATGCCCTGTGGCTCCTGTGAGAAGGATATTTTTAAATTGTGATGGCATAAGTGGAGGAAGATTGTCCGTTTCAATAAGAATATCCGATGGAAGGATTGAGTCTTGAATGAGGAGTTGATCAAGCGGAATTCCAGGAAGCAAGGGCAAAGAGTCAGAGGTCAAAAGACTGACCAAATGTGCTGATAAACTTCGAATTGTTCTATTTTCCTGTAAGGCAGCAACAGTCAATGTTTTACCTTCCAGGACGCCTTGAAGCCTATTTCTCATCTCCATCGCCATGAGTGAGTCAACACCAAGTTCAGAAAAATTCTGATCAGGATCAATTGCATCATTTTCTGGAAGACGTAAAGTTTGACGAAGGACTCTTGCTAAAAATTCTTCAAACTTTCCTTGCCATTCTTCTTGGGGTAATGTTTTGATTTCTGCCACAAATTTTTTATAATCTTCTAATTTATCTTGCTGTGCTGAACTAGAGTTGAGAATATTAATTTCATCCATGTAATGCCCATGAGAAAAAACTCCTTTGAAAAGATTCCAATCTGAAATGTCCAGAACCACAGCCCTTGTGTATCGTTCTCGGAATATATTGTCCAGAGCTGCAATTCCTTGAGCAGGGCTAAATGCACGAATTCCAATCACGCCCTCTACACCCAATTTGATGTGAGCTGCAGCACCAACATCCGACCATGCTCCCCAATTGATTGTTGTTCCTGGCAACCCCATTGCTACTCTATGGTGGGCCAATGAATCCAAATAAAAATTAGCTGCTACATGATTACTTTGTCCAACAGCACCAGCAATGACTCCAGCTGTAGAAAACATGATGAAAAATTCCAAATTGTAATCCTTCCCATTTTTAGTCAGCTCGTGTAAATTCCATCCTCCATAGACTTTTGGTTTAAATACACTTTCAAAGCTTTCCCACGTCTGATTCATGATCATTCCATCAGAGAGGATTCCTGCAGCATGAATTATACCACGAAGTGGTGCTAAGCCAATGTTTTTGATTTTGTTTAAAAGGTCAAAGCATTCTTGGTAAGAAGAAACATCAGTTTGCATAGCTATCACTCTCTTGGTATCTTGGTATTCATTCTTGGTATCTTGGTATTCATTCTTGGTAACTGAATTCCAACCATCAATCAAATTTTGTGCCAACTTGCTTGGTGGATTTCTACCAACAAGAACAATGTGACCTGCCCCCTCTGATAACATCCATTGAGCAACTTCCATTCCAAGTCCACCAAGTCCTCCAGTGATCAGATATGTTGATTCTTTACTAAACAAAAAACTCTTGAGGACCAATCCTCCTTGAGGACTTATAATTGGTTTTGGAATTTTGACAACTATTTTTCCAATGTGTTTTGCCTCTTGAAAATAATAAAATGCTTGACGACATTGCTCCAAAGCAAAAATAGAATGTGGAAGTGCGGTATAAATGTTTGAATGGAAATTAGTTTCCAGAGCTTGGCATAGCTTCTGTGCTTCTTCAGGGTTTTCCATTAAAATTGTTCCCAAATCAAAAATCTCGTATTTTACGTCTGGACGAAGGAGTGAAACATCTTTCGCCGTCCATGTGTTGATCTTCCCAATTTCAATAAATTTTGCTCCTTGTGCACAAGCTCGTAAAGATTCTTCTTTGAAATTTGGCCCCGTAAGAGAATTTAAAACAATCGTGACTCCATCACCTCCTGAGTCCTTTAGAATTTTTTCTCCATAGTCTGTATTCCTTGAATGATAAACATTGGCAATGCCCAGGGAGCGTAAGTATGCCCTCTTGCGGTGACTTCCAGCAGTTGCGTAAATTTGCGCACCTGCTCTTTGTGCAATTTGAACAGCAGCCAATCCAACACCACCAGAAGCAACGTGAATTAAAACTCTATCAGTTGATTGGATTTTAGCCAAACCAATCAGAGCATAGTATGCTGTGCCAAATCCTACCGGAAGGGTAGCCGCCCCTGTGAATGACATTTGTGCTGGTTTCCGCATGAATCCTTTTTCAGATCCTATCAAATGACTCCCAAGTCCTGTATGACTCGCAAAACCAAAGACAGCGTCACCGATGGCTAGGCGTTTACACCCTGGTCCGATAGAGGTCACTATTCCTGAAACTTCTAATCCAATTTCCCAAACTTGACCTTCCGGGAGTTTAAATCCTTCTGGCTTGAGAATGACGAGTAAATCTCTAAAGTTTAGTCCACATGCTTCCACATTGATTTCAACAAGGTCTTCAGCTACTTCCTGTGCTTGGACTGCGGGTCCAACGTCCAAATCTGAGAATGCCCCACTTGAGGGATTAATGACCTCAAATCTATTTACGTTAGGGAAATTAATTCCTTGTAATGACTTTTCCATGTAACTCAAGCGTTGTTGAAACTTTTTGCCACCAGAGCGTAAAGCAATGTACTGTTCTCGATCCATTGGCCAAAATTGTGCAAAAAGTTCAGTTGCTGCTAAGGGCTCGATATTTGCATCATCTGAAGGGTCAAGATCAATCAAGCATATTGGTATATCTGGATTTTCATTTCCAAAGGTTTTGAGTAATCCCCACCCTGGTGCCTGAATTGGGTCACCTATGGCAGCATCTCCAATGTAATGAACGCCTTGTGTAACAAGGAGGATTTTTGGTTTTTGTTTTGATTTTGATGTGAGTGTTACAACGGTTTGGCATACATGAAGGAGAATTTGGATAATATTGTGGTTGTCTTGATTTTGAGTATCAGGCATTGATCGACCAGTATGAAGAAATAAAACGCCCTCTAACGAATCCATCGCTTTTCCGTCATGATACAAACTAGATTCAAATACTGACTTGATGTTGTCAAGTGTTGCGTTGCCTGGGAGTTGAAATTGTGTCTGACCTTGATTTGATGTAACCTCTGACCTTTGTTTTTCACTAGTACTGACAATGACCGTAACAACCTTTCTATTTACGTTGACCAATTTCTCGGTAAGAGCGCAAATATTGGGATTTTGGGAACTATCCGAAAAGACGAACCATGTTTTGCGATTTTCTGGCATCAATGTGCGCATGCGCATTGGAAGACCAACTCCTATTTCCTTCCTGCCTCGAATAGCTGCAAAAGTGTCGTCCATCAATTTAAATGTTGTCACATGATCAAATCCAGATTTGTTAAGCAGGGTGCCCCAAACGTTTTCATCAATCATTGGTCCAAATTTACGAAAGTCGTTGAACCTCCACCATCCTTCAAGTAAGCCAAATGTAAGGGAATATTTATAAACATCTTTGAGTTGTTCTCCTAAAAATATAATTCCACCATCTTTGAGAAGTATATCAATATTGGCTAATGATTCTTCCAAATCTCGTGTTGCATGAAGTACATGAGCACCAATCACAATATCATAAGCATGTGGAACAAAACCTTGACTCAGAGGATCCTCTTCAACGTTGAATACTGAACATATAATATTTTTGTCTAATTGTTCTTTTGCATGTGAAACCAAAAGTGGAGAAATATCTGTGTAAGTATACTGATGTGGAATCCCTAGTTGGGTCAATTGTTGAACAACATGCATTGTTGTAGTACCTGACCCTGCTCCAACTTCTAGCAATCTGAGGACTCCACTTTCACCTGCGCTAATGTTGAGTCGTTTAATATCTTCTGTGATAACTTCAGTTATAAACTTGTTGCTGAATTTATAAAGGTTGGATTCATGATAGTATCGTAATGCCCCAACATCTGCACTCCCATCTTCTGGAAACAAAAGTGCCAATCCAGTTGTTTTTCCATTCAAAATGTTTGGAATATTTTGTCCACATTTTTCCATTAATTCCAAAGTCACATGATCACCATGCACATCCAAATATTTGGTATTCAAATCCTTGATCATTTGGGTTGCTTCTTCCGTGGTTGGTAGAAGTTTAAGTATTTTTGAAGTTGAAGAGTCAATATATCCTTCTTTGATCATTGTATTGTAAAAACTTTGAATAAATCCGCAATGTAGAGTTTTCTTTGTCATTGGTGTGATCCAATCCTCAGCTTTTACTCTATCTCCAACTTTACTAGGCCAAAACCAACCACATTCTTGAATTCCTTTCAACCAATAAACAAAAATGATACGATCTGCAAGACGATAAGGTGGAAGCTCTATGGCACAAAATTCCTCTATGATTTTTAAAACTGTAGGAAAATCTTGTGTCTTGGTTGGGACTTTCCAATTATCCAAATTGACTCGAGCTGATGCAACAGGTAAAGCTGGACGCCAAATTTCTTTAAAAAATTCTGGCAAAATTTGTAAATCTGTGCGAATGGCTCTGAGGAAGGAAGTGACATTTGTTGCCACCATATCGACTCCTTCCATAATTGCCAAAGGCTCTCCAACTTCATTGTACAAGTGGATCGTAAAATCCTTCACCATTTCTTCTTCTACTTTGGATTCATCTTGGATGAATTTACTATATGCAAAAAAAGTTGTCGAACCTTCGCCCTGTTGAAGCGTTGATGTAGAGCGGGATAACCAAGTAAATTTTTTAATTGATATTGGAAGATAAAGTTGCTTTTGTTGTTCGCCATTGAGATTGAGCATATTTTGTCGGAATGCAAACGTCTGAATCATGGCATCAAGTAGGATTGGATGACAAATGTATGAATCACAAATCGCAAGGCAATCTTGAGGCAAATTAATCTTTGTGAGTATTTCATTTGTTCCATACCAAGCAGATGTAATGGATTGAAATCGAGGGCCAAATGTTATACCAACGGATGCAAGTTGAGTGTATAATTCGGTCACGGATCCTTGATCCTTTGGTTCCAACCTGTCCTGAATTTCTTCTAATGCTAAGAGCTCAGATGATGCCGATTGGTGTAAATTGGTGCTTGGTCCACATGTCGCGATTGCGTGTCTTTTCCATTTGTCTGGATTAGCAAAATCAACTTGCTTGAATATGCTGACTCTAAATTTGACCCCAGTTGATGCCGATATTTCTTGTTCTTGCTCCGGCACTTGTGGTTCAACCATAGTCTGAATATTGGCGGGAGAATCCAAGCAAAGAGCAGCTTCAATTTGAAAATCTTCGATTGTAATTGGAACTAAAACTTTTGCCCCACCTTGAATAACTTGGAATCCTGCTGCCATGATGATTTCCAAATAACCTGCTGCAGGTATGATGACTTTTTCCGCCACTTTATGATCCTCAATAAAAGGAAGAGTATTAAGCCTGAGTGTATTGAAAAATATTTTCTGAGCAATAGGTGCTGGCATCTGACGGCCAAGCATTGGATGAAGTAACCGTGTATTAGATGTGATCCCTCCGATCCCATCTATCCCAGAATCCTTATTTTCATACCAATATTTTTGTCTTTGGAATGGATAAGTTGGAAGAATCTGGGTCAGTGGACCCTTTGCTCTTGTTGCTCCGTACCAATTTGACCACTCTATGTCTATTCCACTGACATAGAGTTTGCTCAAAGTATTTAGACTCGTTGACCAATCATCTTCATTCCGACGAAGAGATGGACAAAATACTCCACCCGTTGTATCATGTAAATTTGCCATCGTTAGTCCAAGCAAAATAGGTTGAGTTCCAATTTCAAGAAAAATTTTACATTCTGAACAAACTATTTGTACGGCATCAGCAAATTTGACAGTTTCTCTTAGATGACGAACCCAATATTCCGAGCTAAAATCCTTGCCTTCCATTACTCTTGCTAATGTTCCTGATACATATTTACAATTGTTGCCATTTTGATGATGAGTCACACTTTTAGCCACATTTCCAAATTCTTCCATAATGCAGTCCGTAGCTCTTGAATGAAATGCATGAGAGGATGAAATTGGCAACGTTGTGATTCCAACTGATGTGCAGAATCGTACAAATTCCTTTGCGGTGTCATTGGAAGTTGATACAACGACTTCATTTGGTGAATTTATAGCAGCTATATCTACCCATCTGTCCGCATGCGCATGCGCTGAACAAAATTGTGTGATGAGTTGATTAACCTTGGCTAAGGATTGTTGAACCACTAACATGGTTCCTCCATCAACTTTTGCCTCTACAAGTCGACTTCGAGCAACAACCAATTTCATTGCATGCTCAAAGCTAAGGATTCCTGCACTCACGGCTGCGCAGAATTCTCCTACACTGTGACCCAATACTAGGTCAGGGCGGATTCCAAATGAAGACCAATGTTGAACTAGGGCATATTGTATGCAAAAAATTGTTGGTTGACAATAAATTGATTGGGTCAGCAGAGTCAACTCATCTTCCTTTTCGGCCCACATGACTTGAAGAATAGAAATCCCAAAATATTTTTTGAAGGAGAAATCACAAGTGTCCAATGCTTGATGAAAAGCTGGTGATAGCTCGTACAATCTTCTTGCCATTCCAATATATTGTGACCCTTGACCCGTGAACACAAATGCAATCTTGGGCTTTTGGCTAGAGCTAGAAGCTTTTCCTGATATTATACCCAAGCCATTCCGTCCCTTTAGTTTTTTTGCAAGATCTTCACAATTTTTGGCAATGATTGCACTTCCATGCGAAAAATGAGCTCTTCCTGTGTTGACCAAGTATATGATGTCTGAAAAGTTGATGTTAGGATTTTTCTCCAAAAATTCAGCATATTTTTTGCATAATTCGTCTAGGGCATCTTCAGTTTTTGCCGAAATTGTAAACAATTGCTGATTTTGAGATGGCGGAAATGTTGTATTTAAACTTTTGATACGAAGCTTAGGAGGTTCTTGAATTAATATATGAACATTGGTTCCTGACATACTGAATGAACTGACTCCAGCAATTTTTTTTGATTCTTTCCACTCCGTCAACTCGGTTGGTATTTTTGCAGGGAGCTGATTCAAATTAATCAGTGGATTCAAAGTCTTGAAATTTAAATGTGGAGGAATAGCTTTGTTTTGCATAGACAAAATGACTTTGATCACTCCAGCCATTCCAGCACAAGACTCAGCATGACCAATGTTTGTTTTGACTGATCCCACGAGCAAAGGTTCGATTCTGGGTGTAGATGTAGAATAACCTTGCGAAATTGCATACATTTCTGTAGGATCTCCAACAGCTGTTCCAGTTCCATGAGCTTCAACATAACTAACTTCTTGAGCATTAATTTTCGCATTGGCTAAAGCTTCATGAATCACTCGAGTTTGTCCAATAGGATTTGGCGTTCCAAAACTTGTTCCAGTTCCATCATTATTATAAGCAGAACCACGGATGACAGCAAGGATATTATCACCATTGGCCAATGCATCATCAAATCGTTTTAAAATCAAAACTCCACATCCCTCAGCACGTACAAATCCATCTGCACTTGCATCAAAAGTTTTGCAAAGACTATCCTTAGAAAATACCAAAGTATCAGCATTTCCAGAAAGTGGATTAGAAGAGGTTAGAATGAGATTTATTCCAGATGAAATTGCCAAATTTGATTCTCCTTTTCTTAAATTTTCACAAGCTAAATGAATTCCAGCTAGAGAAGATGAACATCCAGATTCGACAGCAATGTTAGGGCCATGAAGTCCTAAAAAATATGATAAGCGAGCTGATGATGCACTGATGGCATTTCCAAGATATCTATGATGAAATTCATTTCCAGTGAGTCCATCCATAGGGAATATTAAATCATAGTCTTGTTGCCATATTCCAAGATATGCAGATGTGTTGGTTCCCTTTAGGCTGGTTGGGTTTATTCCTGCATTTTCAATGGCTTCCCATGCAACTTCAAGTAAAAGTCTTTGTTGT
Organism: Thalassaphorura encarpata; assembly: GCA_009869925.1. Taxonomy (NCBI): domain Eukaryota; kingdom Metazoa; phylum Arthropoda; class Collembola; order Poduromorpha; family Onychiuridae; genus Thalassaphorura; species Thalassaphorura encarpata. The sequence goes on from WJEZ01003627.1 coordinate 9,179, forward strand.
GGATCAATAAATGGAGCTTCTTTAGGACTAATCCGAAAAAATTTGGCATCAAATTCATCAACTGGACATTTCAAATATCCAGCTTTAATTGGAGCTGATGTTCCATCCCCACATACAATTGCTCTTGGTCTATCGGCCGGATAGTCACAAATTCCTGAAATCCCTTCTTTAAGTACATTCCAAAATTCTGCCGGATTGTTGGCTCCAGCAAATCTACAACTCATTCCGATAATAGCAATTCCATCCTTGTAATCATTGTCATCATCGGACAAAGGGTCTATTCTTGGGTTTGATGTTTCGCACGGCTTTGGCAAATTATTTGCCAGTATTGAGTTGCTTAGTCTTGTTTGGTTTTGAGAGTTCTTTGTCATAAATTAAAAAAAATTAAAATCAGCTTACTTAGCCCAGTAAATGATAAACAAGTGGATTAATTTTATATCATTACTTACATTTTCATTTTCAACCAAAAGTATAATGTCATGAAGAAATACTTGCCGCCATTGAACCGCAAAATCCTGTAAATTAAAAAATACGATGCTAAGAATATGAATTGAGATGAAGGGGCAAAGCCCTTCTAGAGGAATAGAGGGCAAGGCCCCGACCCAAATGCTTAGATTCTTTGTCATGATCCGTAAAAAAGTTATCAAAATGGAAATTGACGAAGAAAAGTTTGACCCCGGATATTTGAAATTCTTGGAAAAAAATTGCTTATAAATTTGGGAAATTTTCAACAAAATAAAAAATGCAAACTGAATTAATAAATAAAAAAATTTCCCACAATTTTTATACCTTGTAATCAATAAAAAATGAAAGCTAAAAAAGCTTTCCTTCTGCTGGAATATTTTATAAAATTATAAAAGAAAGAAGAAAATAATAATGTTGAAATTATGTTTTCAAAAATATAGAGTATATTAAAAAATTTCAGATTAAAAAAACTATTGTCAATTCTGATACTGTATGATCAAACGTACTTAAAGGAGTCACGTAGTGCATTCCTAGTAGCACTTACGAGGGGACCACCCGAAGTGTAAATCACCGAATCGGCCCAATCTTTTTTATTAAATGGGTTATGCCCCTAAACAGCCCGAGCCGGAATGAAAAGTTCCGACGGGTCATCCAAGCCCGCCAAAAAATTTTTCAAAAATTTTGACTTTCAAAGCCAGAAAATTCTTATGTTAAACAGCGTAGGATTTTCAAGTCAACCAATGGTCCCCCCTTGGGAAATTCCTAAAAAAATCTCGAAAGCTTAAACTTTTTCAAAAAGTCAAAATTTG
>WJEZ01003628.1:0-10451 GCA_009869925.1 Thalassaphorura encarpata
ACAGCATTTAGAAGGCCAAATTGTAGTTCCCATCAAGTAGAGTCCGACTTAGCTCGCAAGAGTAGTATAAGGGAACCGTATGAATGATACAGTGATCTCAAATTTAACACGCAATGCAACGCTGCAACAAATTTATTTAAATTACACGTAAAACGTGATGCTACGCAACTACGCATGGTTGTTTTTGCTAGCCTAGACTTTCGCGCTTTTCAGCCTGAAAAACTAAAGGTGTCCAGGCATACAAAAATGTAAATGTCAGAGGTCAAGTAATATTTAAACGGCCATAAGGACTGAAAGAAACGTGCTCCATTCGATTGGTTGGACCGGACTCTAGCGGTTAGAGTAGTTAATTTTGTCCAGGAGAATAGTTTAATTCGTGAATTAGTTCCAAGAATATAATGTTTCATTTTCACTGGGTTTGAAGTCAAATCTCCATACACAACATTAAAAATTTCATGTATTTATGTTAATGCTAATAACTTTTACTTGGTTTTGTAAGGGGACGTTATGGCAAGTTAAACAGACCGATGCAACTGCAATTTGGATTGGATCTAATAATTGTTGCGAAATAGTCAAATAGTACAAAAAATACTTTTGGAGTCAAGTACCTCTCTTTTTTGCTGTATGCAGTAAAAACGTTAATCTATCCTCAATACATGCACCTCCAGAAATGCAATTCACCTTCACTTACTGGAAATTGTACTGAACCACGTAGTTTGGTATTATACTACTAATTCTAATTTAACTATAAATACTATAGTTGAGCATACCTGATCCAACGAGCTCGACGTCTGCACCGCAATTTTTGATGAGGTACTCTGCGACTTCATAGTGACCATTTCGACAAGCTGCAATTAAAGGTGTAGCTCCCGCAGTTTTCGTCGATAACAAATGGATTCTCTCGGACTTCGGACGATGTTCCAAAGCATTCTGCAAATAAAAGTGACACATATATTGCTAGCTCCTTCATTCCAAATTTCTTTTCAGAACTCTTCTTAGTTCTACCTATTCCTATTATCTATTAGATAATTAGTATTATCTACCTATCTATCTCAAAATGATCATTTCAAGAACCATCAAACTTTAAAATGTCTAATTATGACTCCCATTACAATACTATTTCCAGATCTTTTTCAATATTCTCTATTATTGAGCCATCGGCTTTCCAAATCCACAGCATTATTTATTAATCACCAGTAAGATTAATTTATGCATGTGCATAAGCACGTTATGAAACCGTATAGAACCAACTGATTAAATTAAACTTTATTTCATTAAAACATTTTCTTAGTTGGTCATTTTTGTCACAAACGATGCCGAAAAGTTCGTCGCAGTCCGGTATAGGAAATTCGGATTTTGCATCGATTATCATCAAAAAAAGAAATCAACATTTAAATGAGCGAGTTGAGCGATGGGAATGATCCAGACTTAACTACAGAAAGTATCACTGTCCATACGAAGTGAATAACACACTCGAAAATGATTTCGCAATTTCTGAAAACAGCTCTTGATTACAACTACCAAAATGATCAAAGCAAAAACACGTTGTACGATAACAAAGCGCAATTCCAATATAACTTTTTGAGTCCAAAGATAACAAAGAGATGTAAGTCCGAACATAAAAGCACAGATGGATTAACGCTCACGCTGTGATTATCAATTTGGAGATAATACAATTGAAACAAATATTAACGAAATCACTGACGATCAGTGATACGAATGCACCGACAGTCTAAGTATACTAATTATTAATTACCGAATCACACATATGCTTAACCATTCTGCATTCATTAGTATTCCTTGCCAGGCGAAAGGCGAACGATGGATACTGCAAGGTAAAAAAATCTAAAATGTGTCAATCGAACCATGAATTGAAAAAACGTGAACGAAAAGGATTTTAGGATAATTTCAAATAACTTGTCCCATCATTGTGTTCTATTGCCCAAATAAATAATTTAAATATTAAACCAATAATTATTTCATCAGGATGCAACTGTTAACGCCTAAAACAGGGCACATCTTCAATTCTTCTACAGACACTAATTAAGCTAATGTCCATATAATGTGAAGTCAGAGTTGCAAGCTATTACGAACGAGGAAATCAGAACACAGAACACGTCATGTCAAAGGACAAACTTTGCGCAGGTAGGAAAGGCAAGGTAGATTATTATTTTGTTAGTAACAAAAAAAAATAGGAAATCTTGTGCGCGATCGATTCCAGACTTCAAACCTACAACATGAATCGTTATATTCTGGAAAAACAACGCTGAGTGTATGTAAGAGATCAACCAGAAGACGTTTTCTTACAACTGCATAGGATTCATGATTAATTTACATACCAGCTTGACTTGTCTTTATTCTGGAACTCACTATAAAGGCAAAACAAGTTGTGAATCATATATGTACTGGTTTTCTGGTTGTCGTTTTGAATATTAATCGTATTGGCTCAGCTTTTACTCAACCTAGCCTAACACAAGTCAAAGTCAATGTGAAAATAAATTAAAAATTAACACGATTACCAGACAAATCAGGATACGGGTTAGTAGTGTAAAATCTAATTTAGTAATAATCCAGCAGAACATAACGACAGGTACTCTTATCAGAATATAGAACAAGTAACTAAGGCATTTGGTGAGAACTTTTCAGAAGTTGTACAGTGCGTTTACTGCTTCATTTCGTCAAGTTCATTTGCATTGGCTTTGACTTTGATTACTTTTGCTAGTCTTAAGTCTATAATTCAAAGCACGAGTTGTGAATGGTACCTATTTTATGATTCTCATGAGAATCATCGCCAACAAATTCTCACACATTTTCTTACAACATTTTAATTACAGAAATTAATGAGATCTAATTCTAACCTGTTCACTAGTCTCTAGAACGAGATAACGAACTTCTTTCGCGTTACGTCTTACGTTACGACTCCACAATTGGCATTAATCTTCAATAAAGCTTAACGTGAATAAGGAAATACTACGCAATTTACTCTTAAAACGACTTTATTAGGTGACTAATCCAACTATAGTTGTCACTAAGGGCTAACTGCGAAGTTCGTTGAACATTGCGATCCCTGGACTTGGACAATGCTTCATTATTGCAGTAACTGCAAGAAGGCATAAGCGTGTTCCTCGTTCATTTCAAAGTGAAGGAGTCCCTAATACGGTGAAATGATTTTTTAGTATACAACAAAAAACAAATGTATTGTGTGAGCATCAAGCCACAGCACAGTTTATTACTAAAGATGAAGTACAACGAAACTAATCCATTGCCAAATTATCTGAAAACACAACCGACAGACAATTTGCGAAAAGTCAATTCATGAGTCAATAGAACGAAACTAAACTCAAATGAAATCAAAAGTGAAACAATGGGCAGGAGACAAGCATGCAGAGCAAGTTTGCAGATTGAATGAATGTAATTGCTTACAACATCAAATCATCAGCACTTACTAGCAATACCTAGCCCAACTAACAAAACCAGCCATACAATAATATTACATAAACTTGGGGTTTCTCTTAAGATACCAAATGTAGGTCAGGTGTAACTTTTGCTCTTTACTAAGGCTGCGTGGCATCTAATTGCAATTGCCCAGTCATCGGATTGGGTCACACAGAAAACGTAATATGCTCCACCACATCTACATCTGCCTTGTGGCAAAAATCATTAGTCAATTTTCTACTGGTAATTTCGTCTTTCTCACAACCGCAATGTCATCATGTGGATAAAATTTCGCCCCGATTTGACACTAATGTCATGTCACACACAATCATTAGCATTGTATGGAAAACAAATGAAATAAAGTCTATTATATGATTTGAGCAAATATCCAAAATCCAACAATATTACCAAAACCTACATAATCCAGTCTCTGGCCGTAATTAAAATGTTAAAATTACCAATTTTCACTTACTTTAATGAATATACAGCTACAACATTGAACTAAGCTAAACGACCCTGACAATGAAAATAAATGTGTACTTAAAACTTAAAATCCCCACTCACCTTAATAAGATTAAGTTTTCCCAAAGAAGCGGCGTCAAAAATTTGATGCTCCATTCCTCATGGTATAGTTCAACTCAACTACGCTGTACCGCAAAATTGAACGGATTCCAAATTCCAATATTTCAGTAAATCAGTAGTCCAAGTTTACTGCGACTCGACTGTTTTTCAATTAGAAGCAGCGGACGATTCAGATTCAGAGGATCCACTCACAGATAAATAAATGTAATCACGCACCAGATAGACCGAAATATTTCAAAAACAACCAGGAGGCTTTCCTTAATTTCAAATCACAATAGTTTTCATTTTTTAGATTGCTCTATGCATGCTATTCTTCAAAATTCACGATTATATTCTTTTCCAAAATTAAACTCTGAGAGTAAAGGAACCCAGCCAGCTGGGGTCTGTGATATTTAATCTTAATGCACTTAAAATTGAGCTCTGTTTTCAACAATACAATTAGAAATGAGCTCCTATGTTACGTGTGTGGGTGATGTGTTGTCACTAATGCTCTTGACTGTAGTAATGAACTAAAACTGAACTGGCTGGTCGGACTCCAACTTTTGCCTCCTGCGTCGTCGTTCTTCTCCTGCGGATCAGCTGGGCAAAAACAAGATAGTAAAAATGGAACCACAGCGAAGCGACGGACGGATATTCTCGAACTTCTCCGGTCCGATTATTCAACTCCGCCTTCAACAACGTTGATTCTCTCCAACCAAGCCAAAAATAATACAAATTACTATCAAACCGTGTTTACTTCACAATGCACTGCGCAAAAACTTTTCAATTCATGCACAAAATAATCACACAATTATTGAACTCTAGACAGGCACTTTTAATTAAGACATATCTTCTGGTCTAGGTCTGGTCGGTTGGTCGTGTGGTCACCATAAACAAAGCATAGCAAAACACGCACACGTGGGATTTTTTATTGAAAATTATGTGAACTTTTGTATGTTGTCGAAGTTTACATAAAGTTATAAAATCCTAAGACAAGTTTCAACTCGAACTCATTAGATTCTCCTAATCATTTAATGTTTTTTATGGAGTAAATTTCTGAAAGAATTTTTTAGGATACAGTGTCAAGTTTACAATTTTGGATACGAACTCAACAAAGGTCGATCCCATAAATATACTTTTCTGTCTCTTGAATGGGATAGGAGTAATTAAAATGAGAATCACAAACTTGCCCGGACGATACAATACACCCAACTAAAGTCAGACTAAGGAAATACGAGGAATTGATAACAATATGCAAGCGCAAGACAAGGCAAACCAAAGACTTGCAATTTTATTTCAGCATTGCAAATTGCAACTATGCGATGCAGTACAATACGCTGGGGATGTAGTAGTAGTGCTTTATTGCATTAGTGCTTCAACGCAATGAGAATGGCATATTAGGATATGTCAGGTTGTGTTCATGCCTCGTGCAATAAGTTTTGGTAATGCCTTCAGGTATCTTTGCCACATGGTGCTAAAAATGTGCAAACCTTAGGGGGAAATATATGCAATACGCAAAAGTCCACTGCAGTGTGTTAAAAAAAGCTTAACCCACCCAACCCATGCCAAGGACACAAAAGCGAACAAAGAAGTTATAAAATCTCTGTGATTCATTGTCGTTCCTTGCTTTGGCGTAAAAAATATGATGGAGATAGTATCTTAGGTTGTAAACTTAATTAGCATGTTCCTAGTACCTGGATCCTTCTGAATCTGAATGTCAATTGATGAGGACATCACCGGCCGTAGTTCCAAGTTAAATGTTTCCATGTCTTTGAATATTCGACTTATTTTTCTAAAATTTAGAAACCTGCTTCTGGATTTTACTTAGCAAACTAAATGATTGGCTAAAGTTTAATTTCTTAAGCTATTCTTGGCCTTAGTACCGATTTTGCAACGCAAGATACAATATACGCGGTCAAAATTCTGCGCATAAACCGAAACCGAACAGGCGAGCTGACACTACCACAATCGTGTCAATAACACCGATAAATGTTTGTTCTGTAGTTTGTTCTGCAGTCTGTATGTACGAAATTATCCGCGAAATACGCCGAGTCAGTTGCCAAAAATAATTAAATGAAAATGAAACGCCATAGGGTGAATGCTCTCATTTCTGGGTGCGTAATGAGATGCTTCAGCTTCATCTAAACGCTGGAAAGTCCGAGCAGCTAACAGCAACGATATTATGCTCTCAAACTCCTTCCGTAATGTACAAAATAAAATCGCGTGTCGCGTTTGGTAACTGTGCCTAAGTCCTCAGCCATAATGTATGGTCAAAAATCATAAAGCCTAATAAGTTAATTGGTATTATGTGAGCACAGGACGGCAATTTTTGCAAATGAAATTTTTTAACCATTGCATTAATTCACTTTTGGTGCGTGTGCAATATTTGTCATTGCACGTTGCAGGCGTTGATGATGGTAATGCTATGGTAGTTAGTACATAAGCATAGCATTTCGCTTCGTATGCAAGAAGCGTTACCACAATGCAATGTGCGCTAAAGTACACAAAGGATCTGATCATGAATGCAGGTAATTTAAATTGGCCAAGTTTACGAGACCTTTGCCTGATTACCAACAAACCGTTGATAGAGGGTAGGGTTGCCAGCGGGCAGGTCATGCAGGGGTGATGTAATTTTAAACTTGTTGAGTGGAGTTGGAGTAACTAATATTTGACTGAAAAATGGTATCATTTCAGTCACAGTTGCAGCAAAATGCTACGAAACATCTAGAATGTTGAAAGACGCAAGGAAAGGACGAATGTACCAGAACTTGTGTTTTGCTATTTGTTTTAACACCATGCAGACGTTGCTATTTGTTAACATCTTTTGCCGAATAATCTAATGCTCATAAGAAGCAATTTTTTTGTCTGTGTAAGTGAATGACTCATCGTATCGTATTTCCTTAAATGAACCTTACAAAAATGCTAAATTTCATGTTCAACCTTAGTGAGACATAATTAAGAACCCACATCTATTTACAAATGTGTCATTTTGTACAATCATGTGTTGAACTATTGAAAATTTAGACCCAAGATGCTTCATACTTCCATTCAATATTTCACTTCTGACTTCTCCGGTTTCCGAAAAACTTATAATGGGATATTAAGCAGTTTTTGTAAAATTAATTGGAGCTGGTAATTTAGGTTGGCACGTTGAATTTTATAAATTCCAAGACCATTTCAAATGTAGTGTTGTTAGTGTAATGAAATTTAGATGCAAAAATAAATTCGACTAGCATTAGCTCTGTCTATGACGCCGGTAAATTACGCTGTGCTTTGTGCAAGTCTTGAGCTTATGCAAAACCGCTTGTCAAACAAATGCACTGTTGTGTAAGTTTAAGTGCAGTTGTTTCGCTCGCTACTTTCGCCAAATGAAAGTGAAAATGCGAAAATTGGCTTCAGGTGTACCGCTGTCATCTCTGTGTGTTAAACTGAAACTCTAGATTAGTGTGTACATTCCTTAGTTCTCCTTGCAGCCCACCCGAGGCCTATTGCTGCTGTGTTCGTTCGTTAAGCTGAGAAAGTAGAATCGAGTCAACGTGGACTGAGTTAATAGGGGGATGGTCTAACTCAATCTTTTGCACCAGACTATTGGCCATTTCAACTTGTTTGACGAATGGATCGAGTCTCACAATTCTTAACTACAAGTCCAAGTCCCAACCCCCTTATCAACTTAACGCTACGATGCTCTCAGCCTGGGCTAAACTCGCTCAGGACTCTGAAGCTACTGTCCGTTTAGTTTGCATTTGAACTTGAAGTTGTGTGGTTCGTGTTATTTTGGTTCGCTCTCTTGGATTAGGCTCAACTCTGTACTTCCTTTTTGGATTTTGGATTGGAATTCCGATTTTCAACTGAATATCATTACGGGCACATTTAATTTAAATCCAAACCAAACGAAAGGATTAGGACTTGCCAAAATTGGACGTGATGGTAAGCAAGCATCATTTAATTGTAATTTACTAATCAGTTTTACTGTGTGTGTAAAAGCAATGCCAAGAGTTTAAAGTTGTCGGTTCGGTGACCGGAAGGATGAAATTGGAATTCCGATTTTCAACTAAATATCATTACGGGCACATTTAATTTAAATCCGAACCAAACGAAAGGATTAGGACTTGCCAAAATTGGACGTGATGGTAAGCAAGGACCATTTAATTGTAATTTACTAATCAGTTTTACTGTGTGTGTAAAAGCAATGCCAAGAGTTTAAAGTTGTCGGTTCGGTGACCGGAAGGATGCCGCGTTTAAAGAATCGTGAATATTCTCACCAAGTTATGTGAAATCGTTAATTGTGACAGGGTAGAGTAGATATAATTGTGCAGGGCAATTTTTAACGTGTTCTTATCCTGAAATTTACGAACGATTCTACGATGGTACGTTATCATTAGATGATCAGTCATTAGATGATATGATGATTAGATGAGTTGATTTATTTAAGGATGTATATTCGATGAACTTAAGAGAAGGAAATTCAGATATTTTGGTGCGTGTACAGTATACCGGTAGTTCCGGCAAAAATGCCGACTCGTTGGTAAACTTTGTGATTAGCGTCTTGGAAAAATGTTAGCTATGTCGAAGTATTTCCACATATTAGTGACGCACTTTTCTGAAAAAGTTTACTCCGTTTTTAATACTTTTGAAACTGGAGAGTATTGAGAAATTTCTAACCATTTCGTATTTAACTAGTCAAAATTCAAATAGTACCTCAATCGTATAGACATCTAATCTAATTTTGTGGGTCATTTTACTAGTAGGCAGTAGTAGATTGAAATCGTGGACAAGGACATCAATAAACCCTTTTGCAGAATTTTAAGAGATATTCTCGTATATGAGCTAGAACTACAATGTATGAGAATACCATTGCTTCATATCCTTCGAACAACATATTTTCAGCAGAGCCATACAAACGAGCAGAGTAAATAGAACATTTTATTTCATTCACAACTGATGGCTATCGCAAATGCTGATCATATTTCTTCTGGACTTTGTTTGCTTGAAATTTAGGTAAGCTAATAAGTGAACGGTTGTGGAATTTTATTGGTTTGGCCAGGCTCAGACTAGGCTTTCTGTTAGTGTTAGTTTTATCTGTTTCTGCCAGAAATTCTTCAAAATGTGTTTACGTTTAGATTCCTATTTCTGCTAATGCATTGCATTTGTAGCACTTTCTTAACAAGCGGACAAAATTCGTGCCTTATTGCTCTTGGATTTCATTCCCAAGAGTAGATCATTGCTTGCTGGCTCCAAGCATATCACATGATGACTAATTTAATTGATGTCTTTGTTAAAGTTTTGACACCAAAATGTGATGGAAATAATAAGAAATGTTAATAGTTAATAGCTGCTACTTCTCCCCTTTCGCACACACTGCTGTTGTAAAATGGAATTCATCCAATTGATGCTATGATATTAGAGTAGAAGATTTAACGGGGAATTTCTCCACGGGATAATTATAAAATTAATGGCTTATGCCATGCCGTCATGAGTTTATTCTACTTATGTTACAAATGCGTCTTTGACCAGAACAGAAACAGAGACTGGTGGGACTGGACCTGCATTTCTGCATGCGGAGCAAATCTCAAGAGGCAGTAGTTCTCATTCTAATTCTTATGAGTGAATTGGGTCTTTACTAATGCAACTTAACTGCTTAATAGTTCTTAGCCGGTCGTCGTTCGTAATAAAGATCTTTTATAACGAGTAACAGGTTTAGGGGTAACGTCTGTAGAGCAAATGTATTGTACAGCCGAAAAAAGCCTCTATATGATTTGGTACTGTGTGTAAGGGTGTAGTCAGTGTTCTTGAGTAACTATAAGGGTACAATACATTATTATCGAAAATCAGAAGCATGTTTCCTCTTCTCTGATGACTGAGCGGACGCGACGACGGAAGAGTGGAACGGTGCCTATAAACAAGTTGGTTTGCTGTTTTGAATGGTTGACTTTTGACTTAGAACGGGTCCTACAAACCCCATAAAAGTCTTATCTTGGTTAAAACTTCTTGAATACTTCTCTGGGTTTTCCTCCATGGACTTTTAGTTGGACATTCCAGCATATATGCTAAATTGTATCTTTAAGAGATAACCTGCGGCTTGCCTTTGGACACATTTTTTCAATCATATTAACAATTCCGAAAAGAATTAATTTTCGGAGCAATTACTACTTGTTTAATTGATTTCGGTGAAGTACTTGTGGCATTATTCTTAAACTGATTTTATTTTTTTAACTTTCAGATATCACACTAACCAAAAATTTATGAGGATTGGTTTCTATTCGAAGACGAAGAATTTATATGGAATGGACTCCAGAAACTGTGCTAGGGATGTTGTTGCTGGTTTCTATTGAATTGAGCTTCCAAGTTGAGAGTTGAAAGTTACGGTTGAAGTGTTTTATCCTCTGGAGAATTGCCAACAATTACCGTTAAGTAGCTTTGACTCCAACTCAGGGAATTCACTAATGTTTTGATTG
>WJEZ01003629.1:0-10449 GCA_009869925.1 Thalassaphorura encarpata
TATAATTTTCGAAATGTAGAATCAGTTTAATAGAAACCAATCAATCTCTTCACGATTAATCTTTTTCTCTATCTGCCTTATCTATGCTTTATATCTTTATTTGGAATGGATAAAAAATTCAAGATTACTGAAATATTAAAAAAAATGGTCAAATAGCTAATTTGACTTTTATTGAGAAATTGTAACAATAAAGTTATTTACCTTCATCTGCAAATATGCTGAAAATATTAATAACCTTAAGTGTACAAATAAAATTATAGGAAATTAGGTTGAACTATTAGAAAGCTCATTCCCGTGTTACTCTATAGGAGTAAGCAATAAGCACGTACGTCAGTCTGATTGATATCTTTGATTTCTTTCGAATAGAATGGCGATCACCATGAAACCAGTCTCGGTTTTCCAATTCTTTGACGAATCCTCTGATTTTCAAGCACTAGAAAAAATAAAGTCTACAATTCTGACTTATTGGAAAGTCTACTTTGATTTTGCGTATTACTTTGGACTATCTCCGTACAGATTCGATTGGAACGATTCAACATTTCAATGGGAAATCAAACAAAACACAATGCAAAAGGTATGGCCAATATATTTACCTTTCTGGCTTCGTTCAAGTACAAGATTTGTGAAGGAGATAGTCCCTGTTTTCGTAATTAGCATATTAAATGATGTAGGAAAATGACATTTATTTTAAAGGAATAATAATGTATTTGTATACAGTTAAATAAAAAATATGGGAAAATACATTTAAGTCGACAAATATTCTTCGGAAAAATTATATTATGACGAATGCGTACTTAGATCTCAGAACAATATTATTTGTTGATTTGAGTTCTTGAAAAAAATTTGATTCTAGGCTATCAGCCTAGCCTTTTTAATCCTGGAAAGCTTGTATTTCTGTCGAATGTTTGTCGAACGGGAATATCCACCTTCCTCAGATCCTACGCTATATTTCTATATGGTCTCTACCGTATCAACGGTCATCACCTTGTACAGCATTCGTTCAGCTTTTTGGATAAATTCTGCTTCATTTCATAATGCATTCAATAATGTTCAAAACTCTCAATCTCAAATGATACGAAATATGGATGGAAACACTAGACAAAAAGTACAACCAGCGATTCTGTAATATCTGGAATATTTTTTATAACTTTTTTTGTATTTCAGACAATAATTTCATCGACTATCTGTATTGGAATAATATCATACACTGTAGTGATGTATATGCTACAATTTGAAGAAACTGGATATCAACATTATTACAAAAATTTACTCGGGAAAGTTTTTTCATTTGCTGAGTATTCTGGGGATATTTCTTCTGTTTTTATTTGTTTGCTGATTGTTGTAGATATTCACAGACAGTTATGCAATACATTCCGAGATTTATTATTCATTTTAACAACACTATTGTTCCGAGACTTGGTAAACGAGTTTTTGAACCACATGAAGAATCCAAAGTTGTCACAAGCTAAGGTTCATTGTTGAAATTTCTGAAATTACATGATTTTACATTAATTTGTATAAACTTTTGACGTTTAGATAATGGAGAGCTACTACAGCCTTAAAAATCAAATGGGTGCTGTAAATTTGGCTACTGGAGTGAATAATTTTTCATTTACCCTCGGATCAATTCCTATCTATTGTGATGTACTTGCAGAGTTTTATTTCACCCGTAGTACCTCTTACAACTTTGCAATCAATTCGAATAACCACATTTATTTTGTACTTACTCTCTATACTAGTTGTTGCAGCGGATGCTCACCAGAAGGTAATTTCGTATGGACGAAGATACAGCTTAATTTCATAATTAATTTTCTGTCTCACGTCACAGATAGGCGAAATTTACGATTGGCTCTACATGAAAATGAATTATGTCAAGATTCCTCATTTGGAACTACATACATTTCTTCATGACATTTCTTTAAATAATATTGGCTTGAGTACTTGGGGTTTATCTGTCGTTTCGTACAATCTACTCGGAACTGTAAGATTTGTTGTACAATTTAGTTTTTTTTTCGAAATTCTCTTCATATTTTTAATTTTTTAGATGTTGGGTCTTTCCGTGACTTATACAATTGTGCTGGTTCAATTGGATAAAAAAGAATAATTTCAGACAAAACAACAAAAAAATTCAGTAAAAAATCATTTTTTTAATATTAAAAATTGTTGGCAACACTTATAATGGGTAACTTTCAAAAGAAAAGGTAAAATTAGTCTTAATTTTTATTAATTAATGTATAATAGTAAACTTAACTTAGCAAATAACGAGAAGTGCAATTTGAGAAATATTGCAAATCTTTTTCCTAATTGAGTATAGTTTGTACAACAGTAAAATAGTTTTAGTTTTTCTCTAATTAAGTACATTTAGTATATTTAACATTACATAAATTTAATTGATTGTGTAATTTCTGATAAGTATATCTCGAATTATGAGAAAATACAAATATTTAGTTCCAGTAGTACATTAGAAATACAATAGAGAGTATTTCTTACTTATTATAAAATATTTACAAATGGTGGGACAAAATGCAAATTGGTACGGCACAGTCTGGCAGGAGCTTAACTTATGTATAATTACAAATTAGTTCAACATTTAAAAAAAATCAATCAAATATCCTCCTGGCAGTCTCATGTCACCCCATTCTCCTTTTCTTTGTTTAACTTTTCTTTCTTCAATAAATAAAACCTTTGGAGCAAGGCAAGGTTTGGCTTGGTTTGGCCATTTTATAAAAAAATTATTTGTCTTGGCCATTGGTGTTAATTACATTCGTATCTTGAGCAGTTTCCGTTGTTTCTTCATTGATGACTTTGACATCTTTCAACACGAGTTCTTTCTCTTCTCCCGCCTGCCCAGAAAACAACGAAAATTAAATTACTGCTAAATTATTTAGAATTGAAAATTCGTGATCTTACCTGTTCAGCATCTGCTGCTTTTTTGTTCAATTTTCTTGCTTTCACACTTTCCACATATTCATAACGATGCATTTCTGGAAAAGTAATATTTGTCACACGTGGAAGTTGATCCCCAGCAGTACTCACGGACAAAAAGAGCAAAGTACTCAAAACAAATGGTAGGGTGAATACTGGAGAGTCTCATCTGTTGATAAAATAAAATAAAATTAGCCGATTTGATTCAATTAACTCTTTAAAATCTAGAAACTTACCCCGGCGAAAGTCAAAACGAGAGCATGTTGAAGCAGGACTGTGAATAACACATTGGCGACTGCAGTCCAGAAACTATGACATGTCATTACGATGAAGAAACCACCGACTGCAGCTGCAGACAAAATTCCATTGTAACCCCAGATTCCGGTGTAAACCGTTGTAAAGTCGGGTCCAGGAGTGAAGATGATTCCTGTAAGAATTAATTACCAAATTAAATCAATACGAAAATATTTAAAGCTTTCCTGATATCGGGCAACACGAAGCTAACCTGTCAGAGTAGATAAAATCGCTCCAAAAAGGCACATGACACATAACATCGGAGAATAAATCATGACTGCTACGAAAATCAAAATACTTCCAAGAAGATTTTCTACTGCAAAAACCTGACCCATGGAAATTATGATTCCGGCAAATGTCTGTGGATTAAAATATACATTTCCTTAGATTTTGCTTAATTCTCTGTTTAATTAAAACTGGAAATTTTCTATTACCTTCCCCCAGTCCAAATTCGCATCTTTGTCCCCTTCTCTTGCATCCTTTGGCCCTTTTGGCTCATCCGCTGGTTTCGCCTTTGACCTTTCTTCAACCTCAGGAGCAGGAGTCGGTGGGTCTGTAGCCCCAGCTTTTTCAACATTTTCCACATCCCTTGTACTCCGATTCAATTCCGTCACATTGGTATTGCTTGGAACAGCTGGGNATTCAATTCCGTCACATTGGTATTGCTTGGAACAGCTGGGAAAATTGTTCCATTTCCAGCAATGATGGCTGGATCGGACTGATTTCCAATGAGTCCAGTTGTAGGAATTGCTGTTGGCATCGGTGGAGCTATTCTTGGCATGAGGCAAATGAAGAGGAGCAAATTGACCACGTTGAATGGTAAAGTCAGGCATGGCAAAGGGAATTTGGTAGATGACAGAATATTCGCAAGTCCAGATGTTACAAAAACACTATTAACAAAAATTAATAAACCTTAATGCTATTTTGGCCGTTATATTATCTGCAGATACAGTAAGGCTAATGTGTAAAGTTCATTGAAACCCAAAATGGCTTCGTACAAGAAAAAATAAAATAAAGGAACATTTTTACAATGCCTTGGGTCTGCCTAACTTTCGAATTTTTATAATACACAATTCCAAATGTGAACTAACCTGAGGATTGAGCCGACAATAATAAAAGCCCACAATTTGGGTGTTAAATGTTCACCGTAGACTGGAAACCACAAAGAGGCGGTCACACATCCAACAAGGACAGCATTGTAAGTCGTTAGCCCAGCCCGGACATTACCGAGCGGCTGTCTCATCAACTGAAAAAATTATTCATACAATTACACTCTATTATCACTCGAGCAAATAAGCTAATAAATAGAAACAGTTTAGTTCTAGAATTCCTTGGGTGATTGTAACCATTGGTTTGAAGGGCACTATGTACGTACGTATTCTGTAATTACTGTCATAATTATTTATGGAGTACTTTGTGTACATAAAAACAGAAGGATGTGGAATGGAATCATTTGCCCCAACGCAGCGCATTACGAGAACCGGAGCTAGACCCTAATTCATTATGCATAAATTCCATAAACATGCAATGGGCAACAAATTGTGTGGGGTATTATGGGTCATTTGTTTTAACGATAATGACACACTCTTCTTACGATTCCATAAGACGCAGGCTGCGTGATCTCATGATATCATTCACATTTGAATATTTAATCACTTATTACGAACGAAATAAAAACTAGAAAAATATTTCTTGCATGTGTTGTAATTGCAATAGTAATAGCCCGTGAAAAATTGAATGGAAAGATTTTGAAATACTATTAAAGCAATGCGTTTCATCTGGATCAGCTCAGTTTAAAAAAAAACGATAAGTATTCAAAAAAGTTTTTAAAGAAAAAAAAAATGATGCTTACCAAAGATGTAAAAATAGCTGTGGAGGCAGCGGCAGTCGTAGCAAGCCCAACAGTCACATCGGACCAAAAGAGTGCAATAAGAATAATCAGGCCTGTCAATGGGTTATTGGCAAAGAGGACCTGAATTCAGACATAAATTAGTTTAATTAATTTTGGTTTGAAGATTATGTCTCTAAATTCCGGAGTTATTTAGACTTGAGTACGACAATTAACTTTCCTTACATTTTGTGACCTAATCTAACCTGATGATTATTATTAATTTCTTGCAAAAAATCTTAAACTAAAATCGGCTCACAAACCTGAGATATTCCACGGAAAAGTGCATTGAGGAATTTTGGGAATAGCCATAGTTTGTTGGATTTGGAGTCCAGAAAAGTGTCCAAAGCCTTGCAATCTCCCACATATGGAATCCAAGGATTGCTCTTTAGAAACCAAAATAGGGTCAATGCTTTAGAAATACCATTTTTGACATATATGCTGCATGAATTGCATTACACAAAAGAAAAGCAAAGTAAAGCGAATAAATTCTCGGCTCGTCCAATCATCATCCATGCTTACATTATAAAAAGCATAAATAGAAATACGTATGGGCTTGTCTATTCACAAGGGTGTTGATTCACCGTGTAATCAAAAGACGTCCAATCAGGCTTATGGGTCTAACTTATAATTAATTAACTCAAGGATGCACATAGGGACCAAATATGGATTCCATTCGTGTCAAAGTAAAATCACCGTTGTAGATTACACGGTAAGGATTATTTTTAGCCATGATTGACTAATTTACTTTATTGTTCTTAATTAAAAGATGGGCAGAGTATATTATATGAAACTTTATACAGGTTAATGCATATCTGGCATTTAAAAAATAATTTCGATCGCGTCTAAAACCCAGTAGTGATGATACGCGCGTACGAACCATATAATTATTCTTTCAGCTGGTTGCGCCCGTGCCTTAGACTAGTGTAAAGATTCAAGGCCTTCAAGGACACTCAAGAAGCCCTTGAGGCTTAGAGTCATTGTATTGCCAAAGGCCTAAATTCGTATTAACATTTTTGTCTATTGTTCATCATAATCGTGGCTCTCGTATCATAAAAAAGAGAATCTGACAACTTCACCCTTCTACACTACAGACCGCAGCTACAACACCTGAGGTACCCTCAAGGGCTCCTGTTTAACAAATGATCATGAGACGAGAGAGAGAAAAAATCTTGGACAAGCCTCGGAGGCAAGGGCCCGAGCAAACCAGCCTTAATTGATCACAACTGTTGATCTGTCAAAACGCTTCGATCAATCATTGGAATTTGTAACCCTTGCTTTGCCCAGATTTTATCATCAAAATAAGCTTGGCTTGACTCGAACCGGTCCGAAAAATATAAATACCGCCTAGGCGGGTATTTCTTTGAGTTTCAAGTATCCAAGTGAAATCGATATCGGTAAAACGGAGAAAATGAAATAAGAAAAACATGTTTTGATAAACAAACCGCTGAAAAAGTCGAGAATTAAATTTCTAAAACCAAATAAAGAGATTAGTTATAATGAACTCTACGTAAAATGACGTGCTCTAAAAGGTTAATAAATTTTATGGGTGAAAGAAGTACCAGAGGAAAATAAATACAAATCAAACTTACTGGCAACCTGTAGCGCCTGTTTCTGGCCGGAGAAAGTGAGTCACTCATTTTGCCAATTGTACTGCTTGCTAGCTGCACTTTCACCTCTTATTCCCAAAAGCTAAAACTAATACTCTTTTCTATTGCCGAAACTGGTGAAAATATAACCTCTTCTATGTATTTTTATGTATTTTTGACAAGAGGTAATAAATCTGCGTTAATAAACCTCATAAAATGATATAATGTTCAAAAAGACCGTTTAACTGACTGATTCACACCTTAGAGCTTGTAAACAAATCGTAAAACTTTGACAAACATGAAACACGGAAGAGAGATGAGAGAGCTTGAGCTACCCGAATGCTACTAAAATCTTTGCCGAGTAGTCTGACTGACTGAGATGAGATTTGTGTGAGGAGTGGGTTAAAAAAAGGTTCACAAGTTTTTCATCTCAAGCCCAAGCTCAAGCTTAGGCTTTTACACCACAGCGTCTTTTTATCTAATCTGTCCTCTCCTGGCCTTTTAGCTCCGCTCCGCCTCAATATCACCAACTACTATTTGGGGTGTCTCGTCTCGTCTCTTCGATACAATTCGGATAAAGAAGAAAAGATTGAGTTGCTGGCTTGGATTTTTTTGAAACGAAGCCCCTGTATTGTATGTCAACATCTTAGCATCACATCACGAAAACCTGGATTAACCAATTCAGAGCTGAGCGAGTAATGACCCTTCTAAGAGTGACGGACAAAAAAATAAACTCCACTATCGCTATCGCTGAATAATGCATTCACACATCAGTGGACAAAATTACTTTCACGCCTGATGTACTTTAGAAAATTGAATAAGAGTGTTCAACGTAAAAAACAGAAGGAAAACACAAAAAAATACACAAGATAATGAAAATCGTACGTAAAACCGTAGAAAAACCCGAAAGCTTTAGTTAGAATTAGAGTGGGTGCAAATTGCAAAAATGTCTGTCAATTTTGAATTCTTTATTCGTTCAGGAAAATTAATGTTCACAGAACTGGGAGAATTCCAAAATTTATACTATTGAATTTAAATTAAGCTTGGCTTGGGTGGAAAAACATCTGAAGCCCATTTTGTTAAAATTCACCACATTAGCACGCTCCGGTGATTTTTAATGTTCTAAGAATTTTGGTTGACTTGATTGAAATAAGGAAGAAGAAATTAATGTTAGTTTTTAGATGCGTAATAATTTGTTACAAACAGAAATTGTACTGTACAGTGTAAGTCTGGCGTACCTCCAGATGAAGCAAATGCCAATGAGTAGGCCTAGGCCTGGAAGAAATATTATCTGGATTAGGAGATCCTTCCACTAACAAAACTTCAATCTCATTTACTCTTTCCATTCTTCACCCTTCCTTCACTCTACTCTCAAATTTCAAACAAAAACTTTGTGTGTGAAAAGATATGTTAAGCATGTCCAGGACTCACTCACACTTAAAATTTTGTTATCTTTCAAAACTTTCACTGTAGAGTTGTTTTTTATTAACATGAACTAATCCAGGGGAGTAAAAATTACTTTAAGAACCTCCAGCTGCAACTTACACAGTTTGTGTGAACTGAACGAAATGGGAAAATTTTGGACTTGACCTAAGGTCAAGGGATATTTTCATGCTCAAATTCAACTTGACCCATTTGGTTCAACGCAATTTACTAACTGATACGAGAACGGGGGATGGCCATAAATACGTATGATCTTATCTCTGGCAGAGAAATAGGAATAAAAATAATTATCACATGTCTAATCCAGAGAAAAATCTGGCATTACTATGCATTAGTACAGACTGGGCGGATAAGAGAATAATTTTATTCATCTCGGTCACTCTGAATTAGACGCTACTGTCGCCGTTAACACTTTTTGTCATGCAGTTGACGTTGACGTTAATGAACCTATAAATTGAATGCTCAATCCTGCTCTAATCTTACAAGTGAATCCTTTCAGCAAAGGATTATCAGGAAATCCATAGTAATTGTCAAATAAATAAACATTTTTTTTGTCATAACCGTAAAAAGTTAAGAAAACTTTCTGGGAATATTGCCGGGTGTTCTTGCCTAGTCGTGAGAATTATTTTTGAGTCCATCATAACAACTTTGGACAAAGCGATGATAGCCATAGCCAACAAAACTTTTGACAGCTTTAGCCTTCATGAGACAATGGAAAATTTGATATATTTTTGAGTCTAAAATTACCTTTAGTACAGCCTCCATCATATCTTCTCAGTCAGTTTATCCAGCTAAGCTAAGCACTGACAGACGAGTCTTCTGGACTAATGCAAATCCTAAGGCACCGACCGCTTTGATAATAATTAAAAGACAGTTCAAGTTTATCACAGTCACTGCTGCTGCTAGCTACATCACATCGTCATGTCGACTTCACGATTAGTCGTTTTAATCAAAACGAGGTGCGGACATGAAGAAGAGTAAATATATTATCGCGTTGCAGACGCAAAATTGTGGTTGCACAAGGCGTGGACATTGAAGTGCCCTTTAAAATTCTTATCAAATTAAGATGCTCATGTCAGGCCACACCGCTTAAGCCGAGATTAGCTACACGACATGGGTGAGAGTAAGAATGGCAAAAATGACACGATTGCAAATAAATTGTTTTGACTTGTGACATTTGGCTTCCCAGAAATAACTTTAGACCCAGAACTTGAATTTTGCAATGAAGCATTGACTGACTCACAGAACAGCACAGTAAGTGGTTTGATAAAAGTATAAACACATGTTTTTCCAAACAATTTGTCTCATTGAAGTTAATTTAGCGTTACAACAGATTAAACGAATGAATTGAATGTAACTATAAATATACTGGTCTGATGCTAGTTGCATTTGCTTTAAATACTAGGCAAAGTTGTTTATTGCGGTCTAGATTCAGACAACCTAGTCTGGATCATGTATTTTGAACTAATTTATTTTCAAACAAGATTCGCAGAGCCAAGGAACACGGAATTCCTTTATTTTTTAAAGCGCATTTCAGCAGATACAATGTGAATGTATAAAACTAAAAAAATTTGAACTAATTTATTTTCAAACAAGATTCGCAGAGCCAAGGAACACGGAATTCCTCTATTTTTTAAAGCGCATTTCAGCAGATACAATGTGAATGTATAAAACTAAAAAAACAAGCAAAAAATTGAACTAATCTGCCGAATTCTCAATTTAATCCAGAAAGGGACGAACCGTTTCAGACTATTAATGTTAACTGCATCATTAACGCTTCAATAAATTAAACCTTATTTATCAGGGAATCCCGAATTCTCAATAAAAAATTAGACTAGGCATTTTCACACATTTGACCACAACAAGGGAAAGTAAGCAGAACGATTTAATTTTAATTAATAAAATTTAATGTCTCACCTGAATCGTGGACCAATAAGACCATTTTCTTTGTTCTTCTTCCGTCACGGGGAGATCACAAACGACGTATGAGTCAGAGGACTGAACCCATTTTTCAGTTGATTTCTTACCCCCTTCTATTTCTAAAATTAAACTAGGGCTAACTACATTTTGCACATTTGATTGAAATCGTCCAGTTCCCATTTCAAAACAACAGTAGTCTGAAATAAGAGATTTGGGTGCAACTTGAGTAATGAATTAATCCTTTAGAAATTCAGCTACTTTATACCTTCCTTGGAATGCAAATCCTAACTGCTAAATATGTTGGAATAAAATACGTATCACATTAATTTTATGGCAATCATCAAGACTGTCCGGACCAATCCAACGTGAAAGGTGATTGCCTATCCTACA
>WJEZ01003630.1:0-10448 GCA_009869925.1 Thalassaphorura encarpata
TGCTTTGAGAATTCTTATTTCAATTCTTTTTTCTGTTATTTTATTTCTTATTTTGGTTTTTGACTTGAATATGAAATAAAATCTAAAGTTTTCCATTGAATTTATCGGATGTTGCTGGGAAATCTTTTTCTTCAGTTTCGAGTTTCTAAGACCATACGAGCTTTAGAGAGTGAAAGTTAAGTTCGATTTAGATCAGATTTATTTCCAAACAATAGAGTTTTTAAAATCACAGGATTCAGTCGAATATTGATGGATGAGCATAAATCGAAGTTTCCAGAGCCGCAGTTTCTGAAATTATTGAACTAACGTAAATGAATCCCTGTGTCTCCATAAAAGTTTTGATGTTTGTAGCTGAGTCTGAGTTGTGTACATGTTCCACCGTGATTAGCTAGAATTTTACATCCAAGAAATTAAAATTTAATGAATTATTTAAGGTAGACTTCTCAGGACCGGATCAGCTTACCTTGAACAATATTTTTTCAAAAGGAATTGTACCCAAAATCTCAAATTCTCTCCCTTGAGCGGCCAAGCTAAAGTAGTCGACTGTTCGAACTTTCATAGCAGCAATGATCGTCACGATCGGAATTGCCTGGACCACGACGACTTCCATTCTCTTTCCATAATTATAACTTTCAATTTGGTCTGGGTCTGTAACATCTAGTTGTGGAAAGTATCCAACCTGGAGAAAAATTTGTACACTCAACTCGTTCTAGCTATTTGTACGAAAACTTTAATATTTTACCATTTGGGGGTAAATATTTGGAGATAACATGGCTGGAACTAGCCATGCCCTTCGATTTTTTGACTTTAGGAGGTCATAGATTTCTTTATCAGGTTCAATAATGACCCCAGTCCATCCGTAATCTTTTTCCAAGTGGAGAGTATTGGACCTGAATTTCCCAGTTGACTTGTCATCCACTTTTACTCGGCTCTCAATGAAAAATCCTTCTCTCTATAAAGTTCCAAATATTAGTATTTTTTCAAAGAATCTAAAATTACATTGGAATTGAAATGACCTGTTGATCCAAGAGTTCAAGAACAACGTCGCTGAATCCATCCTCAGGACTTCCTTCAATGTCGTCAGCCAAATTATAAGGTTCATCCTTTGGACTCGGAGGATTCAAGTAGTATTTTCTGAAATATTTTTAGAAATTTGGTAATTTATTTGGAGGATTTTGTGCATATTCTTACTTGAAGACTCGAATAAGTCGTCCATCCACTTGATTCATGGGTCCTCTCATCAGTTCCTTTACATTTTTAGCCTTGCAGTCATTTGGATCGACTTCTTCTAGTTCATGTGGAATATCACCTTTCCGGAATGTATATGTGGGTCCGCTCTTAGACAAAATTAGATTCGCAGGGAAGAAATAAAGAATGAACAATGTGACAGCAATGCCTCCAGCAATTTTTGGCCATTTGGATTTAGATTCCCTCATATTGGTGAGAAATAATCTCACCGGGGCTTTTAATTGTAACGATATTTTGACGAAATTATTTTTAAAAAAATTATTGGCTGGAATTATTGAATTATACTACTTTGGTAGGAATAAAAATCTGTTCGTGGGGAAATTGTATCCAGTCCAATGCCAAGTCATCACATCATATGCAATTACTACAAAGCGACCCCGGCACAGATTTATATTTACACAGGTGGTGGTGATGATGCGTCAAGACAAACTACATTTTCCATTCATTCAATAAAATTATTATTTACTACATTCTTATGGCCATGAGATCCAGATTTCTAGACATAATTACATTCGCAAATCTAAATCCAAAGACCAGATTAAGTATCTTCATTCGTCCATCAAACCTAAAGTTGAGTTTTTAAGTCAAAAACTTTTGAAACGATTCTCTTCATTTTTAGTCCCAAACGAAATCCTCCTAGGCACACCTCATTTCCTTTTTAGATCTCTGCTGAGATTTCAAGAAGAATCAATGGGGAAAGTTTCAACTTCAATGTATGAGTGTCCCATTACTCAATTTTACACTAGAATCCAGAATCCAGATATGACTTGTCCGTCTCGTTTGAGTTCGACACTCGATCAATTGAACTAACCACTTCATGTTACACGCATAACGATCTAACACTTCCTCCCAAGAATTGCTTCTGTCACTCAAAATAAATGAAAATACATAAACTATACAAGGATGGAACGTCATACGTCATCTGCGGTTTCGCTATACATGTAGTTTGTAACTCAATCAAATACGTGACGAGACGAATGTCAAATGCTTCGAGTTTCATGGTGTGATTGTAGAACTCACATAAAGCCTGATGTGTTTTTAACATGTACAGTACAATTCGATTTGGACATTTCTCGAACACTTTAGTGTAGTACAACCTAAGCATATTTTTCTAAAAAAAGATAAGTCTGCGTAAAGCTACTAATGGTGGCGATAATCATAATGCCAAAGAACGAGAGATCATTTCGTTCTAATGGTTATTTTCTTCACAGCTGATTCTTTTCCTTTCATCCCATTCCTATTATATCGTTTGGTTTGGATAATTGGAATATGACATGAAACGGGAAACCCTAAGAGATACTCAAAGACATGGAAAATTACAGATTTCAGCTCAGATTACGCGAAAATCACTGCACTACCCGTGGCTTTCCGAGTGATATTGTAAGTGTATTAGAATTATAGAAATTACTTCCTTTTTCTGAAAATCTATTCAATTTGCCTATCTGGTTTATTTTGCGTCATGTTTAAGAGCCGAATACTAAAAAGGAAGTCGGGCAGACGAGAACGGGTGTTAAGATAGCAACGAAACGGATTTACGTTGCTGCTTGCGTCAGTTCATTTTCTCCTTTTCCTTTTCCTGGAAGTGGAATAGAAAAAATTTGCAATACGAGGAGATAGAACTTCCTAGACTTGCATATTACAAGTAAGAAGATGTGCAAAAAATCACCAGTTCTTCATCCCATCACATGCCAGCATAGCAAATAGTAGTTGGACGTTGGAGCAGTGATTGATGAATGGGGTAAGAGTGACCGGACTGAAGACTCTCAGACCAGTTTTTGTTCATTCCTCACATTTCTCCTTCCTCAGTTCTCTTTTGTTTTCCACTAGCGACTAATGCTTTAGATCAGACAAAAGTGGGAATAAAGCAATCGAAGAAAATTACATTAGAATTTCTAAGCCCAGCATGTCTAATACTATGCTTGATGGATTAGATCGGGCAAATTGACAGAGTTCTTAGCTAGGCCGGTCATGTTAGAGGTTTAGACAAGGATTAATTACTGGTTAAGAAAAGGATAAATTAAATTCAAACGGACCATTTATATTGGAAATTACTGCAACCACATGCCAGACACGCTGTTTTGTGAGAAATAGTGCAGAATTATTGAAGGCGAAATATCTAATCTGTACCCCACGGCACTTTAACAATACAAAATACAATTATGAATAGGATTCCATCTTAGAGACTTTATACGTAGAGTATAGAAATGAAGGAAAAGCTTTATGAACCGAAGAACGTGCTTGGCTTTGATTTCTGTTCCAATGCTTAAAGAACAGACGAACAATTATGAATAGGATTCCATCTTAGAGACTTTATACGTAGAGTATAGAAATGAAGGAAAAGCTTTATGAACCGAAGAACGTGCTTGGCTTTGATTTCTGTTCCAATGCTTAAAGAACTGACGAACCAAATCTGCATTCCGCATCAGCAATACAAGATTCTTCAAGGTAAACACAACTTAAGACAGGAATCGGAGAAAGTATATTGTTTTCTATTTCTCTTTCCCTCAAAACTTATCTCTACTTTCACTCCACTTTATTTCTCCGTTCGCGTTTGCATTCACGGCAATCACCCAGCAAAAACCTTTCTTCCTTAACTTTGTCTCTCTTTGCTTAATTTAACGAATTGAATGAAAACAAAATGAACAGGCAGGCGAGAACTCAAGAAACACAAAGTGTTTCTCTGCACGCGAATTCGAAAAGGAATCGACAGAGTATTGTCAAAACAAACAATGAAATGGATTCCTTGAGTCGGACTGATTGTCATTGTGTTACGAGACGAGAGTAACTGAAACTGAATATCCATGAACCATGCGTTATATCCACGTACAAGAGGAAAATAATTAAATTTTATTGTTTATATTTTATATTGAAAAGTTTGCTTGTGTTTTGGTGAAAATTAAGTTTTTGATTTTGAGATGAATACATTAATACTGCGTGTTCCTTCACTGTTTCGGATTGTCTAATATAAATTCAAGTGCTTCAACAAGTGACAAATTCAGAATGGCCAACAATCAGTTCCAGTTGAATAGCTAAGAGTTCAATCCCCAGAAGAAAATCTTTGAAGAAGAAACATGCCACGCAAAGTTGAAGCTAGGGAAACACTTTTGGTGAAATGATGCTAATGAGATGTGTCATTAACCTTTCAGTTCCTTGAGCCGTTCTCCATTCTCCTTTCGTCAGAGNAAATGATGCTAATGAGATGTGTCATTAACCTTTCAGTTCCTTGAGCCGTTCTCCATTCTCCTTTCGTCAGAGGTGATTGATGATCAGTACAAGAGAATAAGGAATTAGTCTCTGTTCCCTCTTCTCGGTTGGTAAACCTGGCTCTTCTAACCCACGCATCGGGTTTTCTGGGGATTAACCAGCTCAGGACTTGATCCAAGCTATGACGTCCAAGTTTTCCTGGGATTTACTACTTTGTTATAAAAAACATTCCAAAAACTCATTGAAAGTAAAAAAATCTTAAAAACCTGAGTTATTGAATGTTTCGTACTACTTTTTGCAATTTCAGTTTAAATTGCACTAAAGCATAGATTGCATTTTCATAATTGACGTTCATGGGAGATTCTGATCGGCTTATCTTAAAACTCAGCAAAAAAATCTCCAGTACTGGTAACAAAAGAATTGGATTTTTACTTTTAGAGACTTTTGAACTCCAGATAAATGACCCATGCCCCGAGTCGCAAAAAGTCTTGAATTTTAACAATTTAGCTAAAATTGCATAGTGCGAATTTAAACTTAAAGAGGAGACTATTTTGCACATGTGTGTGAACATAATCCTCTGTCTGAGATTTTCAAGCGTTGTCTTTTAACATGTATAAAATTTTATACTGTCGAATTTCGTTTCACACGATGATATATCCTGTTCGTGCTCGTGGATGGAACCGGAGTCATGGACCAAATTAATGTTTACCCGACCTAAGAATATGATTGTGAGAAGCTGAGCTCGTATTACCAAAAGCCAATCTCAGACGTCCTATAATTTAAGACAAAATTGGGAATTCCAATATTTAAGTTTACAAAACTCAAAACACGTGGCGATTTGGTGTCGATGCCGAGTCAAAAATCTGGAAAAGCCCTGTGTAAAGTCAATGATTTAAAACACATTATTTAAGTTGAAATTGTAGTATCTGAGTCTGAACTGAACCAAGGCTATGCTTATGGCACGTTCTGTTTCCAAAATACCAATCAAAATCATGTTAGCCGAACTACATAACGTCATGTGAAGTGAACTCACCTGGATAATGTGTTATTTGAGTAACTCTGAGGAGAAACTTTGTTGGATGAGTAAAACTGAGGTTGATGAATGGCTTTTCCAAAAACAAAAGATCTACCGCAGACCACATCATTACGCTTTGAGTAAGAGTTGGAAACTAGGCAGATCATATCTTGCTTTTACATACGATTCGTTTGCCAAACTAGAAACATGAAACAGTCATTCTAACAGTAACGTTTTCAGATCTAACGACATAACTAGGGAATATATGAATCTAACATTGTCTAAATGAATCTAATATGAATCTCTTAGCATTGAAAATTTTATTAATTCCAGAAAATCTTGGGGGGCTTGTGAAGAGTCAAGCTATTACCTTTGCAAACACAGTATTAAAAAATCTAAAAGCTAGCACGTTTCATTTACTCGATGCCCTCCATCACAGTAACATTAACCTTGGCGTTTCAATTTCATCAGTATGGATTTGTGGATTTTCCCATTCTGCTAAATACTTTTCCGCGTATCGTTCTTAATGCTTTCATCTTCATTTTACAAAAAAATAGCAGTTTCATTTTTATTAGCGAAATCTAAAAATTACTTTATTATGAGGGCATTAGTACTCCGTAACGTGTTTTATACTTGTGATATGCCACGGGTCGTGTGGGAACTAAGAATGTATCCGTGCGAAAATTATTTCAGCGCCTCACGCGACTCTCAGGAGTAATTATTTTATAAACAAAAGAATTATTATTGCGTAGGCCTAAGCGACCATTCGTATTGGCTATGCTCTAGTTGCGTGTGCTTAAAGAAATTATAAATAATTATGTGATTAAGATTGTCAAATAAAAATTATAATGAAACCCAATGGTGTGACATGGATTTCTGGTTAAATTTTTCTCACGCCCACACGTGCCTCGTCTTGACGAAACTTACTTCAGACCCAACCCGATAATCAAAAGATGCAAGTTCACGGGCTTTTTTCAAAAATTTGAGTGAATTACAAAATCTCAATATCAAACAGTTCAATTTCAATTGACTTGTATCATCATAAATTATGGTCTAAAAAGTTCATGATGGTAGCATGATGGACGGATCGATTCAATAAATTATGTGAGAAAAATATGGAGGAAAAGTAAAAATACAAAATAATTACGGGTATTTCCTTATTTCGAAATCTTGTTTACTCAAAATCAAATAATAGAAATCTCTGGAAGTTCTGTTTCTAACTAGAGACAGGCCTGATGATTTGATCTAACCTAACACAACAATTTTTTTAACCCAAGGTTAGATGTTGAAACAATGTAAACAATGCGTGTGATGTGATGAAAAGTATATGCCTAGGCTTTAGTATGGTCACACAGAAATTATTTGGAAAACAAGAAATAAATTGAGTTTAACTTCAAGTTACATTTTATAATGATTTATTGAGCACCACAATGCTCGTAGTATTAATTAACAACTTTAAATAATTATTTCTATATATATATAACAATATTCGTCATTATAAAACCTCATCCCACGTAAGA
Organism: Thalassaphorura encarpata; assembly: GCA_009869925.1. Taxonomy (NCBI): domain Eukaryota; kingdom Metazoa; phylum Arthropoda; class Collembola; order Poduromorpha; family Onychiuridae; genus Thalassaphorura; species Thalassaphorura encarpata. The sequence goes on from WJEZ01003630.1 coordinate 6,988, forward strand.
CTAGACTACAAGACTGAAAAAAATTCTACAATTTTCTTAAGAATCTTGAAGAAACCATGAGAAAGAAACTTCCCCGTCCTACACAAACGATAGATTACTTTTCACCATTTTTTACAATACCCCAGAATAAACTAGAACAACAAAATCATAATAACAAAATGCGAGGAACTAAGGCTAAAATAATGTTTAAATGTAATTTCTAAGCACTGCTATCAGCCTGAGCAAAAACAACGCCAAAGGTACCATTAGACACAGAGAAAGCATCAGAGCATCCAAACTTCTTGACAGCCTCTTCCCATTCTCCATTTGTAACCAAAGGGCTTGAATGAACTCTGACCTCATCAGCAAAGCGCCACCAACCTTCCGTTAGTCCAAAAGTAATCTCAAGCATGATGGAACTATTAAAAATTTCTCCCAGTACCAAAAATCCTCCAGCCTTCATGTAGCTCCGAGTATGTCGTAGGGTATCATCCAAATATTGTGTAGCATGGAAAACATCAGCTGCAATCACCAAATCATATTTTTCTCCTTCTTTAGCATCTTCCTCAATGTCCAAGCTTTTAAATTCCATTTTGATAGCTGGATATGCAGATTCAATTCTTTCCTTGGCTTTTCCCACAAAAAAGTTGGAAATATCTGTGAATGTATAATTGACGGTGGCATTCAAAATATCTGCAGACAGGGCTTTGAGTACTGGAACAGTCGTTGCGCCAGTTCCTGCTCCAATTTCCAAAATTCGAATTTCCTTTTGACCTTGAGCTACCAAATTACGAACGATTTCTAGAACTCCGTGAGCAATGTAAATCGTCTTTGTATTTTCCATAAGGGCTGAATTTGCATAAAGTTCTTGGGCCCCATATTGGAAATCTGGAGAAGTATCTGGAGGGAAAAGGACATCCAATCCAGTGATCTTACCCCGAAGGACAGGATATAATTGACTTCCGCTATAATTCACAAATTCAGCCTCCGTACTACATTCTGGATATTTGGTCAGCCCCGTTTGGATTTGTTTGATGCTCGCAATTATTTTTTCAGCTGGTGGTGGAAGATTCGAAACTGTCCAAGAATTTTCGGTAGGAGATTTGGTTAAAATTCCAAAATCTTCAAGGCGTCCAAACAAAGTGTGCAAAAGATTGCGATGAGTTCTTCTCAACCGGTATTCTCGCATTACCCCAGAAACTGTGATCTTCTCCCCAATCAGGGGTTGGAAATTCATGTCCACAAAGAAAGCGTAGAGAATGTACTGGAGAGACAATTTTTCCAAAAGTGCCATTCCAGATGTGAGTTTTTGATGTTTTTCTGACTCTTGAGATTTTTTTGCGAGTCGAGCAATGAATGCTTCAATTTGAATAAAAGACTGACGGGTTCCAGGGATCGTCTGTAAGAAATATTCAAACTTATTACTGATTTCATTATAAAATTTTAAGTATTTCCAAATTGGGGGAAAAATGTACCTCTTTGGTTACACGTTCATCGCAGGAGTGTCGTTTTTCTAATCCGACCGTCATTTTTGTGATTTTAAAATGGATAAATTAGTTTCAAAACAATTAATAATCTTGTCTTACAGAAAAAATAATAAAATCTTTTCTAGCGAAACAGATAATAAGTTTGTATTAAAACGGTACTTGTGGCTTTGGCTGCGCAAGGACTGATAAAATTCAATAGGCAAATGCTCTATTTAACTGAATTATTTTTCCCACGCCAATAATTATCACTTAAAGGACAGACTTCCCCGTGAGTTCCGTACATGACCGCTGTTATATGTAATTAATTGGAATTAAGTCCAAGAGACTTGGTATATGGAAAAACCAGGTCTCAGCATCAGCACCAGGCCCTCGTGGATATTTTTATTGTTGAGATCCCAAATCCTACACAGAATTGAGTTGAGAGGGATCAGTGCATGCCCTGGCCTTTGCAAGAAAAACAAGGTAATGTGTCTGCTCGTAGTATAATTTTTTACGAACGCGTATTACGCAGAAACCAAACGTGTATTACTTTCTTGAAAAATTCATGCAAAAAATGAGGAAAAGTTGTCCTCTTGCCACATAATTTCTCATTTTCCTCAACAATGTGGGGATTCACAACAACAGAAAGATTAGATTCAGAATCAGGACGTAGGTTGAGTCTTCCAGGATTTTTATTTGTATTCAGAATGACGTGTGGGAGTAGTCAGTTAGTCGTAGTGTTATGAAACAAACTTATTTTTATTTTTGCTCAGGTCAGATCGCTTCGTCTGATACTGATTTTGTTTCCTGTTGTTTCTCCAGCTTAAACATTGTTGATTACTAGAGTTAAGGAATTATACGTATCTCATTAATATTAATATCTGGAAGTTACGCTTTGTTAAATATGCTTATAATTGCTCTGTTTTTCGGAAAGTGTTTACCTGGACAAGATGCGCATGTTATTTGACTATTAGCCTTTATTTCATAATTTATAAAAAAAGGTGTTGTACATATGCTTAATTAACGCGCAGAACATTCAGGTTATTTTCCTTGCATTTCTGTATTTAATATTTATACAAAGTTTCCGTTCAGCATCATAAAACTTTAATTAACATAAGTGTCATACCTTGTGAAATACTTTCTCAAATTCTTTTTGAGACAAATTTTACAGGAAACTGTACAAATCGCTAACATGTGCCCCAAACTAATTCAGATTATTATATTTTTTGAACTTTATACACATAAAATGAGTTAAGCATTTATGTAATTGCAGTGGCACAAGGCACTTGAACAGCCGACAAGTTTAATCGCAACGGATTATCGTCGTTTTAGTTGTGAATCTTAAATCTATGCATGCATTTAACACCGGGTGGCATTCGGCATTTTGGCATAACACTCAATTATAATTTATGACATTGATAACGCAGTCAAGATTGAAACTCATCAATCATTTCATGGTTGTTTGTGTTTGTTTTATTGCACTGCTTTGTGCATAAAGTCCAATCATGTGAACAGGCTCACATGTTGTTTCTGATTTTTTTGTATAAATGTCGTCTGGTTCGGCACTGTTTTACTCAAAGTAGTGTTTTGGGCTAACTTTTTCACAAGCTTCTCAATTTTTTTAATTAAAAATGCCAACTTTCCAAACCTTTGGATTTTTCAAAATCCTATTTACAATTACCCTATGTTTGGGTTGGGCTGAGGCAAGGCCAAAGGCAGCGGCAGAATCTCCAATTGTCACAATTCCCCAAGGAAGTTTACAAGGAGAAGTCATAACATCCCGAGATGGTCGACCGTTCAATTCCTTCAAAGGAATTCCTTATGGAAAATCTGAGAGATATCAGGTTAAGCTCGATCTTGAACACTACGTATGATTTTAATATAATTTTCTAGCTTCCTTTTATCTTTTTTGAATCTTTAGTATTCTCAGCCCGCAGATAGTTGGGTTGGACTCAGAAATGCGACTGAATTTGGCTCCGTATGCCTTCAAATCGATACATTCAAAAATGCAATTGT
>WJEZ01003631.1:0-10447 GCA_009869925.1 Thalassaphorura encarpata
AGGCTCGACTTATAATTTTATGAAAAACGAATACACAAAATCCAAAACATCCAAAAATAATTTTATTTCAAAATTAAGGCTTTGTACTTCCTCCTCCTTCTGTTCATAAAGCAAGTGGCAAGTTACCCATCATACTTCTATGTAAACTTATTCGAACGACTATATAATTGACCTTTATCAGGGAGCTATGCTATAAAGCTTTATTAATAATTCAATAAATAAAAATGCTGCAACCGCAATTAAATTAATTTTAACTAACAGTGCAGTCAGTAATGAGATTTGTGCTTAACGTTGCGTTTGCGTTACTTGACTTGAGATACTTGGCTCCTCGTACATGCCGTTAGTTCTTATGTCTTGTTTTAAGCTTTACTTAAAGCTACGGCTACATTTATCCATCTGTCTTTTTTATTCTAAATATTGAATGTATTTTTTGATGAGGTAAATTGCAAAACCCCTAAACACGATTTGCAGGGAATAAAATATGAGGACGAACCAAATGGCTGTTGAGTCTTCTAACAAAACATAAAATACTCCAAGGCTAAAGTCTAATTGAGATGAGGCCGTTAGGATTGTGACTTTAATGATTAGGAGTGTAAGGAGAAGTTGGGAGGTCATGACCCAGATTCCACATCTCCGAATTCGTCCTCTTGAGAGATCCAAGGAGGACTGCAGTAGCAATGGAAATTAAAGATTAAATTAGCAAAATAAAACTTAGAAAATATTTTTCATTCGTACCTTTGAGTAACTTGCAGTGATGAGAAAAATCGCCATGGATATTTGGAGTGAAGAGACCAAAAATGTGAGTGTCCAAAGGACATAGGAGGCCCAAGCTGTACAACAATACAAAAAATCAATTTGTCAGTCAAAATACACATTTCCTAGTCATTTTGCAATCAAATCTTACACAAATGTTCATATTCCCCCAAGTGATGAGTTGAATAATTAAAAAAGTAAACAGCCCGATTGATATGATAAGTGAGTTGACCTAAGCCAAGGATGACATCCAAGATTCCAACCGCCAAAGCATATTTCCTTCTAGACTCGAACCCGCGAGCTAAGAAATGCTGGGGTAAAATTCTCATTCGTCGTGTCACCATTTTCTCCTCCGTCTGTACTAGTGCTGAGTCCTCTTACCCGGAATTGTTGACTACTAGTACTTGCCCCAACAATCCGAGCACTTGGTTCAACGTCCACACTTTCTGCATATAATAATTTAAAAAATTAATTCAGGATTCTAAATTAATTTAAATTGCAACCTACCATTTCGCATAAGGATTGCTGGTCGAAACATCACAATCACACTTGTGCTGAAACTGATCCAATTCCAATTTTATCATAATAGCTTTTAGCTAGCGGATCGTTTGAATTTTAATGACAAGGCACGGCACAATTCAGGAAATCAATTATTCCAAGACTTTAGTTCAAATTTGCAGAAATTTTGGGGAATTTTGCACTAGAAATTCCAACTTTCTTCACATTCACCACGGGTAAGACGTCCAGGATTATGAATTTTTCCATCCTGATTCCAAATGCCAAACCGTGGGTGTGCTGTGCTGTGCTTTGCTAGTCGTCAAATCAATTCAATCAAAAGGTCGGACCGATGGAGAAAGTTACATTACACTTATACACACACCGGTTCACTAACGTAAGGCAGCAAGGCTAGACCGGGTATTTTCGGTCGATTCAATAAAATAAATATTTAATACACTAGTACATCACAACTTCACAACTTTTCCTTTTATATTCCAGAATAGAATCGAGTCGAGCTGATATGATGAAACGTAACGTAACGTGTAGAAAAAATATTAACGTGTGCTTGTGCCGTGTTATCGTAACGTCTTGAGTCTTGGTCTTGTCTTGCCGTGTCGTTCGTTCGTGCCCAGCCTTGGCCCGAATCCAATTATTTGCACTGCGGTTTTAGCAGCTCTCAGTTCAGTACTCAGGGTGGATCCGATAATATGGCAAAAGGCAGGCAGAAGGCTGAATGCGGGTAACACTAATAAAATGGGTCTACCCGCCCGCCTAGTGAAAATGAACACGCTCTGATTCTGATTACTTCCTTCCCTTCCTCCTCCTGGTCCTATTACCCGGTTCCAGCAGCAAGGTGAATTCGTGTCATGTCATGTTATCATAAATGAAGACAAACGACATGACACAACGTACAAACGGGAATGGACTGACTAACCGGCAATGAAATCTCATTAGGCCAGGATAAGTACAGACTGTTACAACATCAAATATCCAAATGGGAATGGAAATGGACTTTAAATCTGTCTATCTAATCACTAAAACTCATGACACGGGCACGGCTATACATACTTCACTCCACGGCACGGTTAGGCTTGGTAGTTTGGCTATTATCCTGATAAGGAAAAGGCTAAATAATATGTGATTTGGTCAAAAGGTCAAAGTAGATTCTATTATATAACTCCTAAATAGTGCACTGATTATTTCCATGAACCTCCCAAGAAATATCGTATTGATGAAGTGAACATTTTAATGATAAGAAAATAAAAACAAATTGAAATGACTTTAATGGATGGGTGGTCCATACATTTCTTAAAAGAATTTGCCTATAATATGAATTCAATAATCCAATTAGGCTAAGCATGTGCAAAATTGGCATTTAATAATAATTGGGACACCCTCTGGCACTTGCCTTGCCTTGTCATAAGAATTCCAGCTAAGCCAGCCAGGCGACAGACGGATGTGATTATCGTGTTTGTTTTTGGTTAAAGTACTTTGATGAGACATACGCAAATGCAATTAAGAAATAGAAAACATATGGTAGTATGTCATGGAAAAACCATTCCATTCCTTTTCCTAATTCAATCATGCATGTCGTACTGTTAGTGTATTGATTATGACATTTTTCCTGTGCGAATTTAACCCTAGTGTTTATGTGGTGTCTGCTCTGCGGTGGTAGATTACTTTAATTAGGACATGCATACTGCTAGTGTATTGATTATGACATTTTTCCTGTGCGAATTTAACCCTAGTGTTTATGTGGTGTCTGCTCTGCGGTGGTAGATTACTTTAATTAGGCTATACCAAACAGATGACGTCATTGGGCATTTTTGGAAATGCAAATTAAGGACACGCGAATCAATAATCAAGTCGTACTTTTAATTTTAACCATTAAACTGGAATGAACAAATACGAACCCGTCAGTTCGTTGTGCTTAATTTTTTGTTTCTATAATTTCAATTTTGTTTTTAGAAAAGTATCACATCCTAAAAGTTCTTCCTTGAGGTCACGACCGAATGCTTTTTCACAAGCGTCTAGCAATTGAAACCATTGACCATCTTGATGTTCATGACTCAGACGAATTTGTTTGGACGAATCCTTCATTAAGGCTGGGAAATATTTGACTCGCTTTGGTCGACCTCGGGCTTTATACTAAATCAACAATAATTCTTTTAATTTTTATTTTTCAAAAATCATCACTATTATTCAACCTACCCGCAATTCAATTGAAAATTCTTCAAAAACTTGATAATCCTGAGGAACTAGCCCAGTTTCTTCAAATGTTTCTCTTTGTGCGCCATCCAAATCGCTCTCATTTCGATGCAAGTATCCTGTGTAAATTAAAAAGTAATTAGTTAACTGATTTACTTTAATTCAATTATCATTGTATTGTATTACCTTTCGGGGGTCCCCAATTCCATTCACGATCCTTCATTTGAAGAAGCAAATATTCCAATTTATTTTCAGGTGATATTCGTACAAGGATTAAACCAGCACCCAAGTCCCAATGTTGACCATCAAAATATGCCATTTTTTGTAAATTTTAATTTGGAAAAGACTGCCAAAAAATCAGGACAAGAATCTGTCAAGTTTCCAAAAATCTGTGCAAGATTTTCCCAGCCAGTAAGTTTCAAATTTTTTGCAGTGTTCACTTTACCCCTGCGGCGGCAGTGCAAATGCAAAACATGAAAATAAATTACCAAAATGTTCGCGTAGACGTAATGATTGCAGAAATAATTCTTGGCTAAATGATAAACAATAATTATTAGTGTTATTTTATGTATTTATCAGTTCTTTAGCATTGAAAGAAATTTGTGGTGAATTTTCCAATAGTAGTAGATTGCAGCATTGCACAGGATGAGGACACTGTAATCTTATCGCAACAAAAATTTTGAAACCCGTACAGTACAACAGCTTTCAATGCATTATCATCCTTGAATCACTTCCCTAAATTGCACATAATTAGTAGCTTCAAGTTATGTACGCTCTTTTATCTACATTTAGCATAGCTGAATTTTATATCCGCAATCCATTGATAGTTTTAAGCTTTTAGAATTAGTCGACAATATAATCTGCATGAAGTTTCAGTGTGCCCGTGTCACTTCGCCTACCCGACCAACTTGTGCCAATTAAATTATTAAATTAAGAAGAATGGGGAAGAATTATTACGAAGTTCTGCGTGTTTCACCAAAGGCTACAGACGAGGAGATTAGAAAATCCTACAAAAAATTGGCTCTTAAATATCATCCGGACAAAAATAGGAAGAATGAGAAGGATGCAGGAGAAAAATTTAAAAAGGTAAATGCAGCCTTCCAAGTTTTGGGCAATAAGGAAGCTAGGGTTGTGTATGACAAGTACGGAGAAGAGGGACTTGAACGTTTGGCAGCAAAAGCCAACAAGACTGATGAAGAACCAGGAAAAACTACAATGGTCAAGACTGGAGGTCAAACTCCGGGCCAGGACCAAGGTCAAGGTCTCTCTGGACCCAATTTTGAATTTTCAACTCAAACTCAACAAGCTTGTTTTGAAGAGCGTGGAGAAAAAGATGGGGTAAGCTACATTTACACAGAAGGAGTCACGAGGACAGAGTCAAGATTTACTTACACGTACACTGGAAAAGAAGACCCAATGGAGACATTTTTGAGAGTATTTGGGACTACGGATATTTTCTCACTTTTGCTCAATGCTAAAGATAAAGGAGAAGGTCAAGGTCAAGAAGGTTCTTCTTCAGATGAGGATTCTGCCATTGCCACTTCGAAAATAATGCCAGAAACAGCTAAGGCTGACCTCTGCACAAAATGTGAACTCCCGATTAGTGAAGGGAGTACAATTTTATTTGAAGAGCAAAACTATCACGATACTTGCTTTCGATGTCAAAATTGTTCTGGGAAAATGACAAAGGGTGTCTTCCTTGAAAATGATCAACGTTTCTGTGAGGAATGTCATGAAAAACTTTTTGCCAAAAAGTGTGCCAGTTGTTACCGAGACTATTAAAGGTAAACTTGCCAATTAATTATCCCAATACAAATGCTATAATTTTTTATGTACAGGGGAATGTACAATTTTCAAGAATCAAGAATACCATAAAAAATGCCTATCGTGCTCCCATTGCAAAAATCCATTTGAGAAAACGTCCGTATTTGTGAAAGATGAGAAATTATTTTGTGAAACTTGCTACCGCGATCAATTTGGAAGTCCATGTGCAATTTGCTCGGAAATAATTCTAAATTCGGGAGTTAAGTTTGGAGACAAATCGTATCATCAGAATTGTTTCGGTACTAAAAATGCCAGCTTGTTTGAATTTTAATTTGTCTTTAATGCTTTTATAATTTCAGTTTGCAAAAAATGCAAAGTAGGATATCCATCCGTAAAACCAATTTATTCTCCAGCGGATAAAAAGGAGGATCATTATTGTGCCCAATGCTTTGATTCTGCTTTTTCAGATTCATGTTTTGGTTGCAAAAAAATTATTTCTGGTTTGTAAAATTTATCATTTACTAATATTTGTCGCTGCTATAAAAAGTGATCAAAAAAATTTTGTTTTTGCAGTGACCGATGGAAACGGTAGTGTTGGAATTGAAGGACATGAATGGCACAAGCCTTGCTTCAATTGTGAACGTTGTGGAAAATCCCTACTTGATTGTTCAGTTTCCGTTGTTCAAGAAAAAGTATATTGTGCAAATAAGTGTACTTAAGGAAACAAAGGGAATATTAGAATAAATTGAATTATATTCAATAAAAAATGAATTAGTTAAATCAAACAGTTGATTTTAATCTGCTGCACACTTCAAAATAAAAATTATTGCTTGAACTTGAGCATACAAACAATAAATTTAAAATAAGCCGTGTACATTTATAGGTCATCTTCATCGTCAACATTATAATAATCGTCATAATCGAAGATGTCATCATCGTATTGGCGAATATTGTAATAATCGTCATAGTCAAAAATGTCATCGTCTCGGCCAAAATCGCAGTCATAGTCATAGTCGAAGATGTCATCGCCGTAAATTTCAGAAGAGACATGAATGGTGTTAAAATATTCACATAAAATGATTGAATGTGCGTAAAATCCACCTAGGCGAAGCTAATGCGATGCATCTCTGTTCAGCAAAGCCAAGTTATTTTCATTGATGGTATATGAGGTGGGAGTGAGTAGTTCTTCTGGTTTCAATGCGAAAGTAATATCGTAATTTCTAATTTCGCAGATAGATTTCTGTTGTTGGAAGTAGGACGGGGTGTTTTAATCTTCCCTTGTGCTTTTGTGTGCATTTGTACATACTGGACTGAACTTGAAATCAATCACTAGTGGAAAAGAAAATATGCAAGCAGCAGTAGTTATGTTTCAAATGGTTTTGGCACTGAATATGTGAAAATATAAAAATATTAGCAAAAGAGTTGGATTATAGCGAAAAAGACGTTAAAACTACTATTTCAATGTGTATACGCAATGAGAAAACTACAAACTACTTATTGTCACACGGAATGAAAATGAGAAGCCAAGTGCCTTCGAGTAAACAATCCAAAAATGTCAATTTTCCCATTTCATTGTCTGTCAGCTACTTTCCGCTATCCTTCTCCTAAGTATTCTACTTTTAACAAAAGAAATCTCTTCGATAATAATGATGCGGCCAATGTTCCTTTCATTCATTTTACGAAAGAAAGATAAACCCACCTGAGGCTATAGCCATTATTGTATTCGACTACTTTTTTTTTAAATAAAATCGAACGCGAAGGACTTTCCTCTTAAGTAAAAGCAAAAGTAAGAGTAAACCGTGATATTTATAAAAAGTCAATTTATTATTCTATTCGTCTATCCATAGTGGGAGGAATAAAACCTCAATTCGGGAAACGTCCTTGTCACTCTTGTCACCAGTCCACCCTCGAACCATTCAAAAAGTGATACAACTTAAATTACTCGCTTTTTACAATATAAATGAAATCGGGAGCCGCCCTCAAAGTCCTCTTTCCATTAATATTGGAAGACCACCGCTTTTGTGAAATTTTTCTTCTTAAAAATTGCGTGTCAAGCAGGAGCAGATTTGGGAACTTTGCTTCCTGCTGTGATTCTCGTAACATTGTATTGTAGGTTGCAAAGTGCGAAGTTCATGCATTCATGACCTGGCTAACTGGATATGGCGTAAGCTGGCGAGTGTAAGTGTCAAAATAAAGTTGCATGAAAATGTTTTTCTCAAAAGATTTCACCTAGATTCAACCAGGTAAAACTCAAATAAAAGTAAATGCTGAATTTCTATTCATAGCACCAATTGGCATAATGTGGCTACTAAATTCAATGAATCTGGGACGCCATTGCATTGTCAAGCCTCAAGTCAAGACCTACATTAGGGCAATGGAACAATGGAGGGTTTTGAATAAATAAATTCATAAGTAATAATTATTTATTTACCCTACTATTCCAGAACAATTTAGCGCTCGGTTTATTTCTCAACTTATTCCAACTGTGATTCCTTATAGAAAAGACTTAAAACGAAGGAAAATGAAAGCAACTCTTGAGCTAGATCTCAATTTATTGACAGCTTTAACCCAGAATGTCAGCATAATTATTTTTTACAATTGGCCAATTTCAGTAAATTTAATGCGAACCGGCAACCGGGAGACTCTGAAACCATATAAAAACTCTGGGCTAAACCCTTTGAAAGTTATTAACATCACATTATACTATTCGACTTAAAGGAATACAAATAATTTTTCTACACAGTAGATTTGTAAGTGATTTTGCGTAAAACAAAAAATTCGTCAACTTGTATCGCTCATTTATACAGAGATATTTTTCGTTTTATCCATTAATTTATTTTCAGTTATCAAGAATTTTTAGAATGAAGTTCTTCGTGGTACTGGCTCTGGTGACGCTGGCAATCATCTTGGAGATTGACCTAAGCGAGACGGACTTGTACGGGTAAAAAAGATCCGTTGGACATGATTCAAGCCAACCTCTGCATCGATTGGAAAAGACGCGATTGTACATCTGCTCCAATTGAACAAAACAAATGTACGAATATTCGCGAAAGAGAGAACAGAAAATACGGTTACATCAAAATTGACAAATATGCTAAATGCACCCTTTATGGTGGTTCCCGTAAGAAGGCAAATGATCCATGCAGCTCGCCGTATACACAAGAATACGTGGGGGACGTTGCTCGCAACGGCGTTCCCTTTGAAAAAGGTGATAAAATACTCAGGGGCGTTCTCTGTACGTGCGTCATCCCTGAGTAAAAGGTTTGATAGGTTTGGGAGGAGAAAGTAAAAAATACTATATAATTTAATAACATCAAATAAATTATACCCATATTTCCAGTGCAATTCTATCATTTTTTCTTCAATTCTATAAAATCTATAAAAGTTTTTTTTATTATTTAACTTAATTACAATTAAAGTTAACTCCTCAATGCATTAGCATGCATTAGAACCGAAAACCGCATTTGGAGAAATGCAACTCTTCTACTAAAAAAAATAGTAGTAGTACTAAATTTTGACCTTTTGACCTTGACATATAATTTTGACGAATACCCACATTTCCAGTGCAATTCTATCATTTCTTCTTCAGCTTAATTCAATTCCCTTTTCAGTGTCTGACACATAATTTTAGAATAATTTAAGGTGGTTCATTTCTTGTAAATGCTCACTAAAATACGAATAAAGGCTCTACTTTAAATCTATAGAAGTTTTTTTTTTATTATTTAACTTAATTACAATTAAAGTTAACTCCTCAATGCATTAGTATGCATTAGAACCGAAAACCGCATTTGAAGAAATGCAACTCTTCTACTAAATTTTGACCTTTTGACCTTGACATATAATTTTGACGCTACAATGACCCTATCTCAGTTTGTTCAGGAATATTTAAGCTACCTGCATGCAAATTTTCAGCCCAGTCGAGCACTTTGACAATGTTAAAAAAGTTGACCTTTGACCCCTGTCATTCCCGTACGTATGGATATCCGCCGATAATGTTTTTACGGAAAATGTTTAAATACCACGGGTACTTTGAAAAAATATATGAATGGTTGAATTCTTTGAGTCATCTTTCCATAATGTCCCTTGTGAGCATTGAAGAAGGGAAAAAATTCGCGTACCTTCCCTAAATGCTTGGTCATTTCTCAAATTTAGGCGGGTAGAAAGTGTCAAAAGAGTAAAGAGGCTAAAGGGAGAGCGAATGACAAATTGCATTGGAGTAGATACGAAAGACAAAAATGGATAAACTATACAACTAAACCAGGAGCTTTGAAAGAATCTTCCGATTCTCTAGAAAAGAAATTTAGAATTCGGACCGAGAAATGGTTCAAATATTTTGAAATCTCAGTTTTGAAGCATTTTCCCATTTCTATCCGCCTATTAAAACAAATTAGCCAATTCTGCTAATTTGAGATTTATAATGCTAAATTTCTAAATTCATACCGTGAGAATTGCAGAATGACGAAGTGAAAACATTGCTTCAACTTTGAAAGAATCTACCGATTCTCTAGAAAAGAAATTTAAAATTCGGACCGAGAAATGGTTCAAATATTTTGAAATCTCAGTTTTGAAACATTTTCCCATTTCTATCCGCCTTTTTAAAACAAATTAGCCAATTAACTTGCTAATTTGAGATCTATAATGCCGAATTTCTTAATTCATACCTTGAGAATTGCAGAATGACGAAGTAAAAACATTGCTTCAAAAATTGGATTAGCTCGACAGCTTGTGTTTGATTATTTAATTCCAATTTACACAATTTTGTTTTCGAAGAAAACTTCTGTTTAAATTTGAATTCGAATATTAAATCTTAACATTGAGTTTATTTACAAACATTGTCATTAATTTGAATAAATTAATCTTTCTTTAAAAATTTGGAAGAATTAATGTTTTCTTAGCATCGAGAAATTTACAATTAGGAAACGCACTCAGAATTCGATGCATAAATTCACGAGTACAATATTTTTACGCCGGTTTTCCAACTCCCGTTTTCTCCTTGGCGTAATCTTTAGCATCTCCAAGCTTGTCCGTAACAGGGTCGATGAATTTTTCCTTGATTTTTGGCTAAAATTGAGAAATATTACATTAGTGCATTCAAATATCATAGAATCAGAATTAGATGAAATAAAATGTGTTTTGCTTTAGTTACATCATTCGCTGCGCTCAAATCATTCATTTCTTTTTGAATTTTCGTCTCTTTGGGTGGATGGACTATTCCATCAATTTT
>WJEZ01003632.1:0-10446 GCA_009869925.1 Thalassaphorura encarpata
AATTGTTGTTGCTGTTGTTGATTCTGTTGCTGTTGTTGCTGCTGTTGGTTTTGATTATGGTGTTGCTGATTCTGGTGATTATGTTGCTGATTTCGTGGTTGATTGGTGGTGACGATAGTAGGTCCAGTGAAATGAGTTGGTTGCGTTTGCTGATTATTGTGATTCTGATTTTGACCTTGAGCTTGGCCTTGGCTAAATCCAACTTGGGGTGGTGTAGAGCCGTGATTTTGCTTATCGTGATATTTTTGTTGATGTTGATCGGGGAAATTCCGATAAACTGGAAATTTTTGATTTTGATTATTGGACTGATGCGTGACTTGCTGGGTTTCTGGAGCTGGTGTTCTATTTTGAAGTTCTTGAATAACCCTAGCATAATCCTGGTAAGGAGGAGTCCGATTTTCATTGTTGTACGCACCCGTGGATTCCGTAGTCACCCCTTCATCTCCACCTTGACTCCTATACGTTGAGCTAAAAATTGGTCTTTTATGAACACGGACACGTTTCTTCTTTGGTTTTTCAGTAGAATCATAATTGAAATTAGGATTAAACGTAGTACTAGGGCTTGGGCTATTATTGCTATTGCTGCTACTGCTTGGAGAATAACTAGTGCTGCTGCTACTAGTCCCAGGAGTAGTTTGTTCTTCAAATTGTTGAGCTGAGCCTGGATTTTTGAAAAAATCTTGGAATTTTCGAAAAGCCATTTCTGCCACAGTTTTATCATTATCAGCTAATCCGGCTGTGGACAAGGAAGCAAAATCATCCAAATTGAGCTTTTCATTCCCATCAAAACCTACGGTTAGGATTTGAGTTTTGGGACCAAGACCTCCTGTATCCCTGCAAGAAATATCAATTTTATAAATTCAAACATTTTATACGCCAAATCTTAACTTTTATTTCTAGACTAATTTCGTTTAAGTAAACAATAGATACTAAGTCGTGGAGAAATCGCTTGTGTCAAGCGCTATGCCCTCGTTTCCTGGCAAATTATTCAGATACATCGAGAATTCCTTAAGATTCTTTGTTTTTCTTTTAGCTTGGATTAGCATCAATTTCACTTGATTTGATATAAGTAAAATTGGAAATCTTTGATCCATGAAAACCTTGAAATGTCTTAAGTACAAGTTGAAAATTTGCATTACCCATCGCCACTAATCGGAAGAAGTTTAACATTTCCCAAAAAGTTTTCCAAATCGGTTCCGGAAAGTCCAAGTGTTTTTGGATCAATGATTTCAAGGTTGTCAGGCAAGTTGTGATGAATGGGTGGTTCTTGTCCACGGACGATGGTGGCAGCCTGTAGAGCAAAAGTAAAGCAAAGGAAGCGTGAAGAGTGAGTGTTAATTTCAATTTTCAAGTTGTCATTAATTATGAGGCAAAACGAATGGGCGAATCAACATAAGTCAGGCCAAGTCGACAGCGAGACAGGAGTCACACTCATTGTTTGTTCTACTTTGATTCTGCCAAAGATGTGCATTCACGTTCAACATCACAATTCTAATTCAAATTGCTATTCTATTGATATTGCTACAATATGCGAATGTATACCTCTACACAAATAGATCCAAGTCAAATTTCTTGGGCTTGGGTTTGGTGATGAGAACGATTTCGTGCTCTTGTCTTGATCAATGAGGATTACAATCTATCTAATCTCTTTTAGCCTCCAACAATCATAGACATCAGCCCATTGCATGCCTGCCAAATAAAATATTGCACCATGCCAGGCACTTTCTTTCATCCGCATACCTGACCGATGGCTGACTGACCAATTTAGAGTGGTCTGACCAAACCAAACCATAAATAAATCCATGTCGTGTGCATGCACAGTGCACATCCTCTCCATACATGAATATTTAAAATAGGATTAAATATTAATTTCAAATTTAAGGCTAGGCTTGGCCAGCACACGCCGTGGCCGTACATTGTTGAAAGACAAGGGAAGGTTCCGGCCTGTTCTTAAGCCTATACGGCTTGACTTGGCTTGTAAATTAGCATAATTACAGGGACGCTAAAGAAGCTTTCCTTGTGAATGTTATTTTCTAATCTGGCATTGCCCTTGTTTTTTTAGGGCACTGCACTGCACTGTACTGCATCTTCACTTTAATTGTGAATGTAAATAGGTGTGCTTTTGCCAGATGTACTTTTAAAGGTAGAACGAATAGAACAGAACTCATTTGTACCTTAAATCTTGAGACAATCATTCATAAATCACGTTGATGAGCTTCTGCTCGCAATGCAGTGCAATTGCTTTTCAAAAATATTTAAAAGGAACTCTCATCATGAAATAAATTAAAATCCCTCAACTGAAACAAAACAAAGTAAAATAATTCAAAGGTGTGAAATGAAATTCTACAAATGGAGTTGGATGAAATGAATGAGATTTTCCATCGTAATATTGATAAAGTACAGTTTTGTGTACTGGCGAGCGAGGCATTTGACAAATTGAATGGAGAATTTGTAAGGACAGGCCTTTTTTTCACAGGCCAGGCCAGTGACAGACAGACACGCGGTTCGTCATTTTCCTCAGCTGTCATAAAAGTGGACGTCGACGTCTCTTTTCTTTGTAAATTCCAATTCCACAACCCAAGCTAGCTAGCTGTGTGCAGAGTAGAGCATGGTCAAAACTATTTTTACTTGTCTGAATTGCACTTGCACTGCACAAGAGAAAATTTTCTTTCATACTACAATAAAAGTTTATTATGTTTAATTGCAGGGCAAAAAATGCAAAGCAAAGACAATATTTGTAGGAAATTCCGCAATTTAATAGTAGAAAGGGTATATGCGCTTCCTTACCGCGCCGCGCTGTTAATTAAATTCTACCGAATTACTGATCTCACACTTTTACAGTTCGGCATGTGATGTGATGAAGGAAACAAAATCCGGAAATTAAGTATTTGAGCAAAAATTTCTTATCATTCATCAACAATGTAACATTTACCACTATGAAAAATACATGTTTTTAAATTCTTGAACGTTATGAGTGACAGGGACAAGATGTAACATTGACAGGATGATATCAGGTCCGCCTATGAGCTCTGAATTCTCGAATATTCGTCTATACAAATGTGATAGTTTCCTGCTGCACCAGTTCTAATTGTTGAAATTGTGAAACTAAATAATTTACAATGATTATGTACAAATTAGGGGAAAAAGAAAGGAATGTGACGGAAATCTGTACAGGGCAGATTCTCCCAATTAGAAAGGCGAAATAATTAGCAGATTTGTCTAACGAGGCAGCTGTAACTGTGATTGGGAGGAATGCTGAATGCGGATAACAAAATTTAAAATAATTAGATCGTGTTCTACCCAAAAATGCTTTTACTTTCTTTTTGTTCGCATATTTGTTCTTATTTAGGGAAATCTTACGCTTTATCGAACCTATTAAGGCATCTTTAATGAACCGACAAAGGAAAATTGGTGTTTTTCACTTCGATTTGAGTAAATTTTAGATTTATTGCTTCCCAAGTCTAACACAATACACAAGTCTTATTTTCTGTAGACTGAAATTGTTTGGTTCAAGCTAGGTTCTAAGATGAGTTCAGGGGTATTTAAAATTTTGGACTGACCGACATACGAGTGCTGTACCAAAAAATGTTTTCAGAGGTTATACCTTCATATTGAATTGATTTGCAATGCAACTTTCTCTTAATTTTCATATTACCAATTAATTTTCAATTATTGCTCAGATCATGGAGATAGAAAGATGTTGAAGATATTATCATTAAGAGATTAGCTCAACTACTTTCGAATAAATGATTTAGGTTGATCAGTGCAAAATTTTGACATGTATTTTCAAGTAAGATAAAGTACGAGCTAAGAATTTGATACTAAATAAAAATTGTTCTCGCCTATTAAAATCAAGGACATTTCTCCGCTCATAAATTACACGGAACCTTTTTGATGCTCGTCTCGTTTCCTTAATGTTGTTTTCTTAAACTCATTTCATTTAAATCACAACTACATTACAAAAATCATTTTTCCATCTTTTGAGCAAATAATTCATAAATTCTCTCACGTAGTAGTGCAATTTTTCATTCAGACACTAATTTTAGACATCAGTCCAACCCAGCCCTGCCCAATCCAACCGGCCGGCCGTCCCAGGAGAAAAAAGAAAGAATGGAAAAAAGAATGCCGCGTGCATTGGAGGATATCATTAGTTCATTTTCACTTAATGATCTTTCCTCCTTGGAGCAGTTAATCGGCACACCTGCTGCTGCGGCTCACACCCAAGTGCAGATTGCAGACAAATAAATTTAGCTCAGTGCAGGCCAGGCCAATCTGAGCACGCAGCGCAGAGCATACAAATAAATGTTATCTTTGGAATCAATTCGAGTGTGAAAATCCAGTGATGAGTGATGAAGACGAGGAATTTACTCTTCGGCAAAAATAACAAAGTTGAAACGCAGCAAAGGCATTGGCAATGGCAATGCCTTGCCTTGACTATGCCTACATCAACATGTCTGCCAGTGCCATGCCAGTCAACCCTTCCCAATTCAAATTATTGTTGGTGGTGAAAATCGTGTCTAACCTGAATATAATACACTAACACTGATGAATACATATTAGGATGCAAGCGAATGACGATTTTCTTGGGCGGGTATGTGTTGAAAGGTACAGGGCGTAAGCATAAGCAAAGAAAAAAAGCATTTTATCAAAGGACACGATGATGGGACTGTCGTCGGCTTCGTCTTCGTCGTCGTCTTCGTCGTCGGTCCAAAAATCCATACATAGAATCATAGAATACGAACGACGACGAAGAAGACACAAGTAGCATAGCGTGAGGACATTAAGTGAGTCTGATTTTTGAATGACGGTCATCACATCAAGTGCACTAGACCGAAGAGGAAAGATTTGCCAGCCAGCAGCACGGATGCTCTTGTGTTTTTAATTTGCAAAAGCCAACGCCAAAAATCTCAAACATAATTGCTTGCTTTGCACTTGTAATTTGTGTCATCTTCTCCCATGTTTTTACCCNGATTGCTTGCTTTGCACTTGTAATTTGTGTCATCTTCTCCCATGTTTTTACCCCTTGAGGAAATTTTGAAAGCTTTTCGATTCTATTTCCGGTTTCACCGTCGGTATAAATTAGAAATAGGCAAATTGATCTATCGATTGTTGATTTCAGATGAACTACAGCAATCGATCATTTGAGACGTACTTTTTGTTCATTTTTCAATTACACTTATTTCCCAATTTGGTCAAAATATATTTCTTGACCGCTGCGGCGCTGAGTGGTTAGTCAGTGGATAAATCAAACTTTCCTTTTCTAATTTCAAGTGCTATGTTAAGCTGCCAGCGGCTAAAATGCGACGGCACAGTTTAAGAAAAATAATAATATTTTTGATAATTCCTTTCTTCCCTTCTCAATCCAATCCATTGTGAGGCTAAACAGGAGCCTTGCCTGAGCTTGAGCATCAGCCACTCAAATTTGGCATGGGATTTGCATACTGCCACAATCCACACATGATGACTGCGACTGCCTGCATGACTTGGAGGAAAATGTTTCTTTTCTTTTCTTATAAATGAATTGTTCATTCATTACGTTCATCTTACTTACACACATGCTATGCTGCTGCTGCTGGCTGGCTGTATGATTTCCTCAAGTGTAAGTAGGATTTGTACAGATTTGGTCACAATGTAATCATAATTCTGCTACTGGCAAAAAATATGAAGAAGACTCAAGTTAAAAACTTTCATCTTCTTTGCAATAATCCCAATGTTAATGGTTTGCCTGCTGTGGATGTGGAACCCTAAGACGACAACGACAAGACTAACTAAAGTTTTTCTTTTGGTTTTGCTTACAATTTAGAAGGAAGATGCTTCTCGCCTAGGCAGTGGCAGTACGTGGCATGTCAGAGCTGAATTAATTATTTAAGGATTAATAAAAAGTGACAGTAATACGTACGACCGTTCTTCTCAGATTCCTTTCATTCAATTTTCTTACACGCAAGACGCAATCCATAGGCAATCTTATAAAGAATTGCTTTTTTAACCTCAAAATTTAATTACATGCACATTGCATTCTCCGTTGTTTCAAGAGAAAACGACTGAAGTGAAGTTGAAACTCTCAAAATTTTATTAATTTATTATTCTTTTGCTGCCTACACTGTCTATACACTAATTTATTACAAATTCAATGCATAGAATACAATTTATTATAAAGTTGCGTTTTGGGGAAAATATTTTGTATTAAACTTTTCCTCACGCCTCAATGAAATCGAAATTAAAAATTTTACTAATGAGGGGAATGGCAGCAAGTGCAAAGGTGAGCGGACAGCGGAGATAGTAGTAGTAGTATAAAATTTTTCAAACTCGTTTATCCACTTTACGACGATGACGGCTCGGCTGCCGCTATTGCTGACATGATACGAGCAATAAATAATAGCAGAGATTTTATCAAGTTCATGCATGCTGGGCGTAAATTGTAATAATTACATCACAACCACCGCAACGGCCGGCCCATGACCGACCATCTCGGTGCAAAAAACAATGGTTTGATTACCAACGTGTGAACTTTATCACCCAATAATGCACGGCAACGGCCTTCATAGGCACGTTCTTGCATATTAGGCTCCTGCCGTAGTTGAACTATTGGTAATTTATAGGAAGAAATTTTGACATTGAGACAGACGGGCTGAAGCTGAAGAGAAATGGAAAGTTCATCCCAGAAAAAAAATTGATTGAGAGAGTGTAAAAAGTACTCAATTCAATTCGGGTGCGAAGCAAACCATAGCAAGTCAAGTCAATGTAATGCAATGCAATGCTATTCAATGTTAATGTGTGAAGGTTAGCGAAACGGAACAAGTTTATAACTAAAAGCAAGCAAGGAAGCAGCAAGAGGAACGTGTATACGTGTATTGATGAAATTGAGATACGATCCCTGTTTGTTTGTCTGTTGCATTTTCAATTTCATTTCCCTCTTGCCTTTGCCATGTGCCTTGACTTGAGAGATTTGATGAAATGAATGAATTTACTTTTAAAAGTGCAATTGTGAACCATGTAAGTGTAATTGTGGGCCCTATTGTGTCAAGTGTAGTTTAACCGCAAAAGTTAACAAAGAGGGCTTTTCAAGTTGAGAACTTTTTAAGCCTTTTTTAGTAGCAAGCCAAGAAAAGGCGCAAGCGAGCTAAAGCTCCTGTCCTGGTTGAATTCAGCAGAATATTGAAAGAAATTGAAAGTTGCGTTGAGTCTGATTGAATGCGGTTTTGGAAGAATGGGTGAATTTGACGAAGCCGTGCAAGCAAACGGTCAATAAACTTATGAATTTGTATTTGAGAAGATGCAAAAATACAAATACTTTAGAATATAAAATTCTGAAAATATGTGTCAGGTACGTCTTCAAGATTCATCTAAATTTAAAAAATTGATTTGAATCTGAGAGAAAAATTAGTGATACGGCTCAAAATCATTTCTACAACGAGAGAAAAGTAATTTTGGAATGAGAAATTTGTTAGAAAACTTTTTAAGATAGATAGGAACTGAGTCAATATTTCAATAGTTCATTCATAGCAAACTATGATTTAGGCTAAACCTGATGTAAATCAAAACTTTTCACCTCTCGTCAGTAAGTCGACAATGTTAGTTTAGTGTGGAGGTGGTGGTGCTTTGATAATATTTATTTTTACTACATCCGCATCTCCTAGCACCGGCACTGCACACTGCACTGACCGCTTGCTTGCTCCTTGACTTATTTTGATAATCATTTGTATGCATGATTGATGATGTGTTGATCGTGTAGGAGTAAGAATCACATCTTCAATCAAAATAATGATTACCCTGGCTGATTGACTGACAAATCACTCACGGTTTAGTTCGTTTATTATTCCAACTTGGGAATAAAGGGTGCATGTACTTACTTAGGAGGCTTTTAATAACAATAAATATTTTGATTTGATCCTATTTTCCTAATGAGCTGTTTGGATTGGAGACGTCCAATTTTGAATGGTAAAACTTTTTGTCAGCTTAACCTTTCATTTCCGAATACCGTTGTAATTTAGTTTATGGGAGCGTGAAATAAACGGCTACCAAATTTGTTTCTATAATTGGAGCATCATCTTCAAGGATATGACAAAATTTTGGAAAGGAAAGTTCCAGCATGGAATAACTTCAATTACGAAATATACCCAACAAAGCACAAGAAAATTGGATATCAGAAACTACTTGGGAATTATTGGATGTAGTTTGGAATTTGAATTTCTACGCCTCAACATTTTTTAATAAAAAATACTTAAATCTCAATTTTATTAACTAGCTCAATAAGGCTTTTAGATATTTATACTTCAGGCTGTACAGTACTCAATCAAGTTGAAAACTAAGAGTAAGGAATTCACGTCCATATATATGGAGCTGAATTCTTTACTCTTAGGTTGAAAATATTTCTTAACTTTAGCTGGTCCCTTATAAAATCGCAAAGTTCTCACCTGTAAAACCGCGAGTAGAATAAAACCCGCCATTCTCCGTGCGTTCCAATCCATTTTTGATTTAATTGTCCCTTGTAGTATTTACCAATCACAATGACACAGGCACTAAAAGTTATTTTTCGTATCGTATATAGAACTTGTTGGTGGACTTTTCACACACTTCTCAATCCTGTTCTGTTCTCAGTAGCTATTGCTAGTGCTGATTGTTGACACAACAAATGGACGAAAAACGCCAAGTCAGTTCAGTAGCCAAGTCTGAAAGAGAAAAGACCGGACCGGACGACGTCCCGGGGTCTTTGCTTTCCTTTTCCTTCTTGGATTATTGGTCGAATTGTTTTAATACAGAAACAAAGGCCCTGCTACCTGTCAATGTCAATCTGTCAATCCAACCCTTCGTTTTTTCTGGCTGGCCTAGTCGATTGTCAATTCTTTACAACAATTGACTGACCGACTGGAGTGCCGTAGTAATGGAATAAAGTGCCGTGGAGTGCAGTGCAACAATCTCACCGCCTTCTTCTTCTTCTGTTGCAACAATGCAATTGAAACAGAATCAGAATCAGAAACAGTTGGCAGGCAGACAGCAAGAGTCTTTTACTTTTACAAGAGACTCGTGCTCATGTTAAAAGCTTCCTGCTGCTGTAAAGGAAAGAACTCCATGCAAAAATGCACCTTCCTCCTCCTTTGGCTTTGCTGTTGTGAATTATTGTTGAAATAACACGGCAAA
The DNA here is from genome assembly GCA_009869925.1 of Thalassaphorura encarpata. Classification (NCBI taxonomy): domain Eukaryota; kingdom Metazoa; phylum Arthropoda; class Collembola; order Poduromorpha; family Onychiuridae; genus Thalassaphorura; species Thalassaphorura encarpata. The sequence continues at coordinate 9,139 of WJEZ01003632.1, forward strand.
GGACAGGCATGAATATGTCTGACTGACTGGCCGAGTCCGTACGTACTTTGGGGTACATTGTCCACCCATTTTGCCTAGTCAATCTGTTTGTTTGCATTAAGATTTGCAACTTTCTCTCAAAATCCTCATCGTACGTATGCATCGTCTTCGTCTTCCTCATCCTCCCAAGGTGCATTTTTGGGCAATCTTTATGGATGTAGTTCACTATGCTTGTGTGTGAATCGTGAAGGTGGACTTGCCTTTACTGCTAATTTCCCTGCCTTACCCGCCCGACCGCCGCGCTGTAGCCGCAACTACTACCTGTTCATATTATTATGACTAAGGACTTTGACTGGGAACATCTTTATTATTCTTTTCGTCATTGTTGCTGTCATGTGCAACAACACAGGGGACAAAGTATGGACTACGAAGTACTAGTTGGGCTAATTTGCATTTGCTCTGGTATGCATGCCATGCCTTACCGGATCTTGGTAAACGTTTTCTCGTATTTTTAGAACACAATTATTGCGTAAATGGGTAATTTGGGCACTAGTGAAATAAGTACTAAAATAGCAGGTTAGACGCTTAGAGTTCCTCTTTTTGGAATGCAGATTTAAGAATAATTTTTTAATCTTTTGCCACCCACTTTTCAGCTAATGTTCTGAAAAAGCTAGCAACACTCAAGGTCACTCTACTAATTAATTGAATGTCAAAATAAGTTGACAATTATTTTACAGGTTATTCGAGGGAAGCGGGATTTATACAAAAATTTATCAAAATTTGTATAAACTTGAATGATAAAGCTGGAATCTAGATGTATATCAAACGGAAGAATATGTCAGAACATTTTCCTGAAAATTTAACTTCTGACGCTATAGGCTACCTGCATGAAGTGTGTCTTTTCACCGTTTGTTATAATTCCTTGAAATGGAATTTCATTTATCTGACAGAACTGACCTAAAATAATATTTTCAAGTTTGGTCATAATTCAAAGTGATGGAAGGACAAATGACAATACACAAAGAAATTCATTTTCCCAGTCAAACCCTAATTAATGTTGAGAAATATTTTTTCCAGTTGTTAGAATGAAATGTAATCAAGGATTCGAGGTAATAAGATACGGAAATGACTAAAAATACATCAGTAGCGTCAGCATGTTCAAAGTACTACGTACATACGTGGAGCTTAGGGGAAAATCTAATATTAAATTCCCATCGTTAAAAAGAAAGTTGGACTGAACTGAGGTAGGCTGGTCTTGGTCTTGAGGAAGGACGGACGAACATTATGCGAAGACAACTGATACACTTTTTTCTACTCATCATCATCATC
>WJEZ01003633.1:0-10444 GCA_009869925.1 Thalassaphorura encarpata
AATGAGTGGAATAGTGTTGGTCAAAACATTTCACAAACAATTATTGCTAGCTCCATGGCCAAAGTTTATGTAAAAGCGGATGAACTCAAGATGGCAAGAGTTGATTGTCCGATTATCAGCGGAAAATATTTTGTTACGAATACTGGATTATCACTTTCTTCAAATTGTGGACAGGCTGATGAAATGGTTATTCAGGCTGAGTCGGATGAACTAAAATTCTACTGCAGAAATCGTGTTTCACCTGTTGCTGGTAAGATCTCCTTGTTTACATGTGTTAGACAAAAAATTTTATATTAAGTAATTTCAGTGCTTTACTGTCGCGCACGTTGGATTCGACATGAGTATTCTTATTTCATTGCATCTGGAAATACACATAAAGACTCACAATTTCGGTGCTTTAAACATTTGAGACAAGAAAACGATGGACAGTACAATTTGTTGTACATGGAGTCAAGTACTTATAACTGTGATGGTGAATATTACTTCAATGCTGCAATGTACAGAATTGATGAAAGACAAGCCCAAAAACTTGTCATGAATTTGACTGGTACGGATATAGTACATGCAATTAATTCTTAATTTCATACCATCATGTTATAAAATTATTGTCAAACCTTATTTTCTAAACACAGAACCAGCTCCTGCCAGTTATGAGGATGAAGAGGAAGAGCACAAGCTCCTGGATTCTCAATTTACTAGTCCTCCTGTAGAATCTTCTGCTCCAAGACTTCGTTATTGGGCCATATTTCTTCTTTTTCCTGTCCAAATTCTCTGGTAAAACACGACTTTCACCAGCTTAGCTATTTTGATTTCTTTCCTCAGCTCACAGCTGCAAGTCATCTTGGACCTCAGGAATTTATAACAACTAAAAAATAGTGAAAATATATTCATAGTTTATTTTTATGACGTCTCTTCCAGAAACAGCAGAAGTAGTCAGTATAGTCGAGAAAATAGGAATCATCACATAATGTATTTAATATTAAAAACACTATCCGTACGACTGTTAAATACTGCTGCTGAATAATCCATGGAATTAGCAAGTAGTACTATGCTTAAGTGAAATTAAAAGAGTAAAATCCAAAAATATTAATTAAATATTAAAAAATATTGAGTTTATTTCAAAGCTTTGGCTTCACGTTTAGCCTTTAGCTTAGCCTCTCGCTTAGCTTTCCTCTGGAGAACTTTGTCAAGTTCACGCTGATGTTATTGTAACATTTTTAAATAAGCCTGAGGATTAATAACCTCTGCTATTGGTCAGATTCGTCGGCATAAAAATGTCCATGAAACGTCGAAACCTGCTTCGCGGCTTTAATGGCGCTGGCATCAGTGGCCGATGAATTGGATCATCGAAATTTAGATCCGATGAGGATGAGACGGGCGTCTCAAACCACTCGAGCTCTCTCTTGGCCGCAGCCGCACTTCCTTCTTCAGGATCACTTTTCTTAGCGGCCATAATGTCGGCATCCGCTTTGCTTGCTCCGGTTATGTCTTCGAAGGAGACATTTGGAATTTTTTCAGAACTCCGTGAGTGGAGTCTGTGGCCAAGCTTTTGAAAAAAATTTACTTTCCGCTTCCTCTCCTTCTGTGGGGGACATTCCATCTGTTTACCTGGAAGCATGGCCTTATTTTCATTTGCGCTTTCCAAAACCGAACCTTCGGATATGTTAGGCGTATTTCTTAAGTCATTTCCTGAAGAGATACCTGAAGCAGACTCAGACTTGGGCTTCAGATTCTTGGATCTTAACTCGTGTCTGCAATCATTAAAAATGAAAATGAAAATCCGTCAAATTGAATAACACGCAAAAGAACTCACTGAGAGGAATTGACAGTCTCGGGTTCTGTGCCATTCAGTGGCTTCAATTCAGGAAAGAAAGGCAATGCGACCAAACTTATGCCTCCTTTCTCCTCCAACAAGATTCCATTGGAGTCCTTTCCCACGTCGTTAGTGCTCCAGAAATTATCAGACGTCCCATCAGCTTTAGTCCCTTCCACAAGAGTTGCCACTGATGGGCGTGGACTTGTAGTTTTGCTATCAAACGAACTCTCATTATATTTATGATTTTGACAGAAGCTAAACTCTACTGTATTCACTAGTTTTCTACCTTTCTCCGAGCACTTCTTTCTTCAAGAAATCTTGTGAACTCACTGGTTCCATTGTCTCAGCGAAATCCTCAAAGAGGTGAAGAACGAAGCGGACAGCCAGGTTATGCAGAAGGGCTTGGTCACTGTGAACACATCATGTGTCATCAGTATTATACTTACAACATAAACTAAAATCATTTGTAGCTTACCTTTCCGGGAACTCGGGCCCTGGCCCTTCCAAAAGCTCCTTAGGAATCCCTGTTCCAAATTCCAAATCTTCAATCAAGGAATTTCGACGAATGTTGAAACCAACTCCGTCTTCCCATTCCTTTCCTATACTCATTGCATTTCCATTGCAATCCATCGTTTCTAAAAACCATTTAAAAAAGCATAAAACATTACAGACGGATTAATTCTGAAGACGTATTAAGTTTCAAGTACCTTAGTTCGAATGGAATCGACTTTCTTTTGAGAAGCGAGATCTACACGTACAAATTGTTTTCACTTGAAAATTGTCTTTCAACAGGAGCGGACGAATTCGACTTCTACAAAGAAGAATTCTCCACGAATGAGAGAACGGCAAATTTTTCTCAAATGAAGTTTTCGTTGACCGAATAATTCACAAAACATGTAAAGTATTCTAAAGTTGTTGTTTCGGTGACTAAGAATATGCAATTAAATTTTGAGACAAATGATCCACCTTCCAGAATGTAATTTCCAACGTTGTGTTGCTTACATCGCGTCACAGCGAGAAATTTAAATTTAAATTATCTCAATTGAGCTAATTGAACAAAAATATTAAAGTGCTTAATACTTGCTCAAATTTTATGCACATCATTTCCAATTTTATCTAGACAACTTAACTTACAAAAAATTAAATTTTACGTCAAGTCCTCGGCAAAATTGAGACACGAAAAATTCATTGTCAATTACAAAATGAACGGGAATTTTGAATGCGGGGTATTTTGCACATAAGGCAGATTGCAGATTTATCGTATTTAGACAGAATTTCGAATAATTTGTTTTTTGGTTTTATATCGAAGATTAAATATCAAAACATATCCTATCTCCCCTGTGGATTAAATTCTGTTTGTGGAAATGTCCAAACCGAAAGTGAAGAGAAGTTTTAATCATGAGGAACTTGACGACTATGATTCCAGTTTTGACGAAGATGACGAAGAAAAAGTCGAGATCAAGAAGAAGAAAACGGATTTGACACAAAAGTCTCAGCCTCGACCGCACTTTTCGGAAGGTCAAGGTATGGTCAGCGTTTTTTATTACCTGGCTAAGTGGCTTATGGCTTAACTTAACTGTTTCTGTTGATCTTATTGCCGTATTCTTAAGGAATCCCTGCCAAAAGCTTTTTTGATGACCAACAACGAAGGGCTGAAGGCTTTATGAGCAGTTACCACTCACTGAATGCATACGAAAGGCACAAGAAACTGATTAACGAGTATCTTCTTTACTACCCGGGATCAACTGCTCGTCTGAAACGAGATGAGTACGAAAATTATTTAATTGTACTAGTTAATCAGTATATGAAGTACATTAATCTGATAGTTGATCAGGAATTATCTTCTATTTTTAGCTCCAAGGATAAAGTTGATCTTGATATAATACGAGAGAATCATCGATTCATTTGGAGCGATGAGGAAGATTCTGGCACTTGGGAAAAGCAATTAGCCAAGAAGTATTATGACAAATTGTTTCGAGAATATGGACTGTGTGATTTATCAAGATACAAAGAAAATAAGGTTTGTCCTCGTCAACATGTATTCGTTTATGACTGTGCTTAAGATGACAGTAATTTAATGGTTGACATTTGAGATTGCAATCCGATGGAGAGTTGAAAAGGAAGTCGTTGATGGGAAGGGTCAATTTTCATGTGGGGAGAAGAAATGTACAAATGTCGACGGACTTCGGACTTGGGAAGTAAACTTTGCGTACATGGAAGAAGGAGTAAAAAAAAATGCACTCGTCAAACTTCGTAAGATATTTCTTGTTTAATTTCTTAATTAGATTAAGAGTAATTAATCTTAATTGAGCCGTATTGTTCAGGTGCGTGTCCAGAATGCTCGATCAAGTTGAATCACAACCAAATGAGAAAAGAAGTGACGAAGAAATCTTCAAAGAAAGGGAAAAGTTCAAAATCAAAAAGCAAGAGCAAAACAAAATCGTCGGAGGCAGCTGATGCAGATATTCCAAAACCATCAAGTTCCACTGGTCCGTCTGATCAAGCTAGTGGCGGCTCCGAAGACATTTGGAAAGATCCACTTATCCTACCGGAACTCAAATCCAGAGATGAAGAGTTTGATAATTACTTGGAAGACTTGTTTCTTTAATTAATGCGTTGCTATTTCTACTACCACCACCAGGTACTAATTCCCAGATTCTTTCTATGCATGTTTAAATACGACAGTAGACTTTAGTTTCAACTTTCGATTTAAATTAAATGTATTGCTTCCAAAAAGTTCAAGTCAAGTCTCGTTTTTATTCAATCCAATATCAACAGATAACTTTGGTTAACCTTAATTTCCATCATCAAGCAGAAGGCTCGTTAAAAGGCTTTACACATAATCAATGCTTCGTTAAGTACAAACAAGAAATTACATCGTTTGGTGAATGGTACCTATTAAATTAAGAGAGTTATGGAAAGAATATATGCCATGATATGCCAGTCAACATGTAGGTTTTCTAAATTTTCATACTAACTCCTGTGAGAATGATTTAGTGTACTCGAAGAACTAAACTTGTTTGAGGTCAGAGAAGATGTAGAAGAACTCGCAAGTTGAATTGGCAAATCCATAAATCCCTGTGCATTTCGCAGAGGAAGCTCAACATCTGAATGATCACCTTTCGCAGCATTTGACGTATTCCCTTTCCCACGTTGTGTCCCCTGAGCAGAATACGCGTTTAGCAGGTCAGGATTCCGTGCGGTTGCAGAAGCCATGGATTTGTCATTGTTCCAATTAGTAGGACGTGCATCTCGCTTTCTGCAATTAAACAGGATGACATAGATCAAGTACAATAATGAAATTATGGATGCATTAATGCAATTGAAAATTTCACTTACACTTCCTCCGGGTTTCCACTTCCACTCGATGCTTTGGGGACTTCCAAGTATTGAGTAGACTTCGTTGAGCTTCTTTCCTCTTCTTCAAGTGACATGGATGAAGTTGAATTAATAAGTCCCTCAATATCGCTAGGATTAGTATCATCAAGTACGTCGTCGCCGGGAAATTGTTTGAACAAGGAACAATTCGAGTTGAGAGCAGAAGCACCTTGTCGCATCTCATCAATTTCGTCTTCAATTGTCAACTTGATTTCTCTGAAATGATAAACAAGTGAGTTTTAAGAACTTGTAGTCAAAAAACATGATTCAAATCAAGGAAACATTTATTACTTGATGGCAGAACGAAACTTGGAGATTTGTTGATCCTTTGGAGTTGTGATTTCTTCATATTGCTTTTTGAGTGCATGAATCTGCTTCGAAAGTTTGTTATTTTCAATTAAAGCATTTTTGAAAGAGTTCTCCAACTCAAGTCGTTGATCTCGTGATTCAATCAAACATTCATTTTCATATTTTAGAAGATCTGATAGTTTCCGAAGATCCTTTATTGTGGAGAAACATTCCTTAAGTTCCGCCTTTGCCTTGGCCGAATCTTCCATGAGATCACAAACCTGGCGTCGCAAAGCTTCATTTTCCTTGCGCAAAGTCAAGTCCACTATGTTAACTTGAACTCCAGAATTTGCTTTGGATGGCTGTTTATCCGATGTCACTGATGGGGACCTGGATGCCAATTTTCCCTTATGCCTTCGGTGTACTTTCTGATTAATCAAATTAACTTGCACCGAAGCCTCATGGCTCTCTTTTGGATTCTTCTCTTCTAATTTTTTAATTTTTGTGATTTGGTATTTACCATCACTCTCACTCTCCCCATGATGAGTGTGCTGGTTTTGAAGAAGGTCATGCCATGAGCCTACATTAATCAAATGAAAACAATATTTGTTATTTCTCGCCCATCAATAATTAAACTCCTGAAGTCGACTCACCAGTCCGAAAATTGGAAGATTCAATAGGTTGAAAAGGTAGAGCTTTTTGCCCTCCTTCTCCAGAGCCAGAGGTCTTCGTTTCGCTTTTCTTTCTTCTCAACCTAACAGTGACCTCCACAGCACTTCTACTTTTAGGAGTTTCAAATACATGGGTCTCGGAGTCAAAGGCCACTGTTCTCTTTTCAGGACGAAGTTTCACAAGTTCTGTCTTTTTCATTTCTCTTACTCAAACCAAATGTCCACCTAAAGAACGAGTTAAAAATATCTCCCTCGGTTTTAATAACGGACGGAAGGTGATGGCAGGTCGCTGGTCAGGTCACAATTATTTTTCTCATCAAGGCACAAATTACAATTTTTTATAAAATTCTGCAGATTAAACAACGCATTCGAATTTCCCGCATGTTGGTCTTGATACCCGCGCTTCTTTTTTGAGGGCAAAATGAACCCGGGGCAAGAAGAGAAAGTGAAGTTTTAATTTGGAGCATTCAATCCGAATCTGAGTTTTTTAATTACCACTGTTAAAAATGAGAAATAAATGCAAGCTGGGTGAATGAAAGCAAGAAAATATTTATTTGTACTATGTTTTGTTCATGTCCAACAGAATATATAAATGATATGATCTAGTGTAAATACTTTATGTGAAATAGAATAAATTCTAAGAGCAAATCGCGCATGTTATTGTAATCTAGCGATTTTCTTTTGTTTTCGATAGCATAGTGCTGTTCAAATCGTCACTCTGCATAAAGATCTATTGGACTTGTATTGGGCTCTTTTTCCAGAATTCTAAAGAAGACCTTCCCCACATTTTTCTTCTTCATCTACCACTAGCTCTCCCTCTGTTTTTACTCCAGCTGGTCGTTTCCATCTCTTTTTTAATTTTCCAGCTTTGTGCCTATCTTCATGTCTAAGCAAATACTTTACTAGTGTAAACCCTTGTCCACAAAACGAGCACTTGTGTTTCAAGTCCCCATGAGTTTGTTGATGAACATACAAGTGGGAATGAGCTTTGTAACTATTTTCACACACATTGCATTTAAATGGTCGCTCCCCAGTATGAATCCTCTTGTGAATTACAAGTTGAAACTCATGTTTGTATGATTTGTCACAATTTTCAGAAATCACATTTGAACTTTCTTTCTAGATTATGAGCTTTTTCATGTGCTGTGACTTTACTTTTTAGATGGCTCCGATAATTGCATTGACTGCATTGATGCTCTCCGTCATTTGTATGTGTTTTCTCATGCGTAATTAGTGTCAATTTCTTTAGGAAAGGTTTCCCACAAAATTTACACTTAAATTGTTCCACCCCAAAAGCTTCAGAATGAGCATAGCGCTGATGATTTGTAAGATCAAGTTTTCGAAGAAATGCCGATGAACAAAGTTCGCAAATAAATGATCGGTCCTGGGTATGTGTGAGCATGTGTGAATGGAGGGTGGTAGCGGTGTAAAACTTATTAGAACATAATTTGCACTCAAATTTTCGTTCATTTTCAGTCCGTAGTGTGCTTGCTTGAATGTACTTTCAGGAGATGCATGGCTCTGAAGCTTTTACCACAAAACTCGCAGACATAAGGTGAGTCGCCCGTGTGAACTCGCGCATGTACTTTTTGTTGTTGTCGAGTTGAAAATACTTTTGAGCATTCTTTACAGGTAAAAGGCTTCAGAAGTCCTGAAAAAAATAAAGGTTCTAATTACAAGTTCATAGATTCCTTCCATCTCAAAAATGATCTGCGAATGATTACTGCTTGCTTACTTTCATGAATTTTCTTAATGTGATTATGTAGACGAATCTCTGCCTCATCCTTGCCTTTGTCATCAGAATATTTTGCTTTAAATGTGCACCCATCAGACATACAAAGCAAATATTGAACTAAATTTGGTTTCTTTGATGGCCGTCTTCGTTTTGATAATCGATGTGTTTTTCTCTTTGGAGACTCAGACGGCGAACGATCATGCCATTCTTCGGATGATGAAGTCGATGATCTCTCTTCTTCTTCCTGTAATGTAAAGCCTAAGACACTCGTGGAGTCATCATTTAATTTCCTCCTCGCTGATGCACGAGTGCCAATCCTTTTGGCAGATTCCACTGCTGCTGTTAGGTCATCGATTGGCATTTCGTTAAGCGTCTTGGATTTACTCGTTGCTCTTTTTTTCTTAGGTCGAGCATCTTGTTGGAACTTTTTAGGTTGACGCACTGGTCGTTTCGTTTTCCTCCTGGAAATTCGGGACGAACTCGGCTCTGGTGAGCTCAATGCGAGAGGGTCAAGATCAGGTTGAAACCAACTTGAGACATTATCAGCTTCACTTGAATCCTCATAAAGAAAATTCTCTGGTTGAAAAACTTCGTCTACAGTTTCCGATGTCAACGTCGTTTTTGGATGATTGATAGTTCCAAATAATGGTGGTTCTTCAACTACCCGGACAGTGCAAGTGGAGGACTCATTCAGAAATGCTAACTCTGAAATAAAATAGCATATATCATATCATGGATTATCAATTGAACGAAAATAAAATCACGAACAGATTAAATTGTAAGCACTAAAAATAATACCATGGATATCATTCCGCAGACTCAATGTAGGGGTCAAATTGCTCACCAACAGAACTTTCTTCATTATCCCGAAATCTACTATTTTTCCTTAGCCGTTCATCAAATTCGTTCTTGAATCCGTTCACTTGCAATTGGAGTGTTTTCAACTGGACTAGTAATGCATGAAGCTCTTGCGTAGCTAGAGCACATGATTTACAAAAATGAATATTTTCTTGCAAAATCCGATCCCTAAATGTCTCAGATGGAAGATGTAAAAGTTCGCAAAGAGATTCTGATAACTCTTCCGAAGTGTAAACATCAGTAACCTCTCTTAAGAAATTTATCGATACTGATTGACTTGACTGTGAACTTTCAATCTGATCTGCACATTCGCCTGAACAAATCACACAATCAAGAACGATTTCTTCATTTCTGTCCATTTTTCTAAAATTGTACTAATTCTGCTATGAAAATCCAAATATTATCATTTTCCTTCTTTCTAATTTCTGCTTGCTCAAGGAAGTTTCAACATCCCGCATAGAAACTCAGCGGCAATTCTCACGTTCAGGCGGAATCGAAAACCGCATGTGGAAGAATTTCAGACTTTCATAAAATATCGGCGAACTTATTTTTATTTCTTATAAGAATTTTGAGAAGTCTAACAGCAAAATGAGTGACGATGAATCTGGAGATGAATTACCTCCTTCTCGTCTGGGAAGTCAGGACTAGTAAGTTTTCTGGGTTTATTTAAAAATTAATTATCAATTGCTGTGACTGCTTTTTTTGACAATCAGCCATGTGATAATAAAAGTGTTTCTTTGTTTTTAACAGCTGGGAAAAGACGTACAATTTGGAGCTAGATAATTTTAATGCTCATGGAGATGTCGGAGAAATTTGGTTTGGGGAAGATATTATGCTTAAAATGATCACGTAATTAATTTTTATGTTAAAATCTAATTCAAGAATCAATGGTGTGAAATCGTCACATTATCGTAATAAGTTGTTTCTTATTGAATTATATAGGTGCGTTAACAAGTATGCCGGAAGCAAAACGGATCGTATTGTTGACCTTGGTTGTGGAAATGGAATGACTCTTCTTGAACTGGTAATTAAGTGAATAGCCATAATTGATGTGCTTAATGTATTGTAATGTACAGAACATAATGTTAACCAGTATTTCTCTGATATTGCAGGCGAGGCTGGAGTACAGTAATTTAGTTGGTGTTGACTATTCCAAAAATTCCATATCATTGTGCCAGAATCTTTTCTCCAAACAAGACTGCAATCCAGTCGAGTTCAAGGTAAGGAAACAGTGAAATATTAGGGGTAAGTCCTGGGTTAGCACTGTATCCAGCATTTATTTCATCACCGATCAGGTTCTCGATCTTCTGAATGACGATGTAGAAGCTGAAGAATTTGTAATTTGCTTGGGTAAGCAAGTAACATGTGATTGAAAATTGCAATGACTGTAACGTTATCTCAAACGCTTTTCCTTCTTGCTCAGACAAGGGAACTTATGATGCTGTGAGTTTAATTCCAAATGCTGATCAATTCGAGTCACGTCAGAAATATTTGCGCAATGTTCATCGGATGCTCAGAATGGATGGGCTTTTTATTATTGCTTCTTGTAATTGGACCACTGCAGAACTTACAACGCAAACTGAAACGCGTACGCAATAATATCTAATGAACATATTCATAGAAAATAAACTCCCATATAATTAGTGGAATTTATTTTGATTGTTTAGTGTTCAGTCTGACCGAAGTGATTCGAACACC
>WJEZ01003634.1:0-10444 GCA_009869925.1 Thalassaphorura encarpata
AAATGAACCAAAGCAAAGCAAAGCGAGTCAAGAAATTAAAGCTCAGCTTGACAGAAGCTAGGCTCCGGCTCCACCAGCAGCAGCAGCTCCTTCAATTCAACTTTATGAGCGGAAATGTACATGCGAATGGGATGTGATGAGCTGAAGCAATTTCTGCTTTTTAAAAATGAAGACTAGACTATAGAATATTAGTTTTTTAGACAGTCTGTGAATGGATCAGCAAAATTAACAGGAAACCGCACAAACCTCAATGAGACTTCAAAAATTTGTTTATTATTTCAACTCGATTTTCATGTGCGACTGGTTTTCCGCAATGGGTCTGGCTAATTTCATTTATTTTTATGAGGTTTGCACCCATTTCTTCAAGCTAACAAATATTTCGAAACTCTCTTTGGTCAAATGTTTGAATAAAATTCAATATTCATATTTTTTTTCGTTTCTTAGTCATCCCTTGTCGAAAAACACTTTTGGGTTTGACTGCGAATGACAGTTGGACAAAGCCAAGCCTGGTGCTGTCGCTCAAAACCAAAAAATCTACATTGTAATGTACTAAACATCCAAGAAACATTTTCTCTCCTTGTAACTTCATTGTCAGCCAACAGAGATCCGTACTTCTTTTTTTTTTCGTTCAAAAATATTCACAATGCACAATGTAAATATGAATAGTGAATACTAATGTGGCATGACTGTGGCGTGGCATATTATGCGGGTGGAATGAGTAATAAAATATAGATACATGATTTACATGCAATGTAGAATGCCAAAACGCATTTTACTTTTACCCTTCAGGGTAAGTAGAATTTTAAAATAAAAATTTGCACTTAAAAACTGTTAATCGCTTCGTATATGGAATTTTGAGGGCATTGCATTGTAATGAACGGTAGTTTGTTCTTTATGGCTACTACGCACTCTACAGGATTAGGTATTTGCATGCATTATGCTTAAGTAGACAGGGAGTTAATAAAAAAAGGATTACCTTTTGTGTTCGTTCAATTCGATTGAATAATCATTTATCGAACGAGGCTCCGGGAGGGCTGGCTGACCAATACCATTACCTCGTCATTTAATTTTCTCCCGTAGAAGGAACTCGTCAGCTCTACCCGTAAAGAAGAAAAAAAATCAAAAATTATAAAGTGAACAATCAACAAAGATTTCATCTCAAGGAGGGAAGGAAGTAGCAGCAGCAGCACTATGGACAAAAGCACTCATTAGTGGCTTGGGAGTTAATGTGCTATGCTGCTATAAAAACTCGCAAGTCATAAAAAAAAATCAAAAATTATAAAGTGAACAATCAACAAAGATTTCATCTCAAGGAAGGAAGGAAGTAGAAGCAGCAGCACTATGGACAAAAGCACTCATTAGTGGCTTGGGAGTTAATGTGCTATGCTGCTATAAAAACTCGCAAGTCATGTAATTGATTGGGTCTTTTGTATTTTCCCCTGGTCTGGCCTGGTCACTGCACTGCACTGTAAGGGCCAAATCATTGCAGAATTAATTTTTGTAAAGAGTCTGATGGCTGATGGTTGATTTATGTTTTATGGTGACAGACAAGGCTCTGTACTCTTTTTCGCCGCTCTAATTAGTCAAAATGGTTTGATAAGGGAAGAAAGAAAAGATGCGCTGTGAGCTGCAATCAGTAAACGATTGATTTATTCCTCGACTCAACGGATTCTCAGGCTGCGGCTGGGCCGAGCCTAAGATTACGATGAAAACAGGTCTCGTTCATACATTTTTTCAACAACACGATTTGGCAATTTGGGAGTAGTAGTGAGGATTGATATGGACTCATTAATCAACTCCTTCTTACAAACTATCATAGTCTAACTATTCTTACTGGATTTTGAGATTTGGGCCCCATCCTTGATCCTCATTTTATTAAAAAGAGCAAAATACTTCGAAATTTGTATCTTTTAACATTGTTAAATTTATTGTTTATGTTATTGTTGGAGAATGATTACAATTAAATTAAAATGGGACGAATTAAATAAAATATAAAAGGTTCTGGTGATTTTTTTTTTGTTAATTTAATGCTCATTCTTCAATTTGTCCAATGCATTGGCCAAATCAGCCCATAAATAAAAATCTCATGACTCTGCTTAAGGAAGGGTCATAAAATTCCGAGGTATGATTTACTGCGTTCGTTCAGGCAACCAGCCCAGCCCTATTTCATGACGACGTATCCTACCTAGTCAATACTTGCTAAAAACTAAATCTGGCTTGCGAAACAAAGTTATTGGGCAAATATGTACTAACTTGATTTATGACAGAGTGTTCATTTGTGCAGAAATCATTCTATCATTGTATAGTACTAATAATGTGAACTGAAAAATTTATATATATTCATCTTACAAGGAAAATCTTACCTATGCTGGAAACTGAAATAGAACAAAAAACGAGTTGAATTTTAAAGCGTGAAATAAAAATAAGGGTTTTTATTTGTGCTATGAAATTGTACAATTCAAAGCCATTGCGTTTTAAGGGTAATAGTCTTAATACAAATAATCTCTTACCAGTTAAAGATCGACTGTCGTCCTAGTCGTATAGTAATATCGTCGGGTTAAGACAATGCGATATTTTGATCACTTGACCAAAATTACTTTGACGCATAACCTTAACTTTTGTTACTCTATTACAGAAAGTCATAGTCCATCCCATATAACGTACCAGATTGCCGCAAAACTAAGCGCTTGCAAAATCTTCGTATTTATTTGGCCCAATGTGTAAATAAGAACCCAACTAAGAGCGCACCGGGTGTTTGTGAAAGCCTTTCTTTCATACTCACAAACTTTCCGAATCATTGCACATTTGCCAGCTACGTAATTGCAGATCCAACTGACTCGACTCCGAACAATGAAGCCTTGTCCCAGGATAGGCAGCTAATGCCAGCCTGGCATTTTCCGTACCAAGCAGATGCAATCGTAGCAAATTCTTTGCTGAGATGTGAATTTAGTTTTCGGAGTTTGCTTTTGCTCAAATGTACTACGTACGCGCTAGGTCCATTTCATTTCTAGCACCCGAGTGGCAGTACCACTCAACTAATCGCCCATTACATCGCATTAGTCGGAAGATTATTTTGAATGAACTCAACTCAACTCAGCCTTGCCTTGCCTTGCCTCCTAGATGCAAGAGCGTTACGTTAGTTTATAACTTTGGAAGAGAAAGAAATTTATGAGGTGTGAAATCTGATGTTTCAGCTCCCCATCTTATTACATTAACAGAAACTCAAATCAGGATGAAGAGGACTTGTTTATCACTTTTGCATTCACATTCAAACTGGATTCTAAAATTAGTAGAGAGACGAACAGGCGTGGAATTTTTTCTATAGGATAACCTAGCCTAACGCTCAGGCAGGCCGATATGCCTAACGCAATGTGATTTCAAATTCTCGGTCAATGGTCTTATAAAAGATTAAGCTGGTGTAAGTATAGGAGGTCAGCCCTTAAACTTGTAAAGTACGAATATTCTTGACCTATCAACACAAGCTTTAAAATTCTTATCAAATAATTTACTTCCGTACCGACTTTTGATCTTATTTCATCTAATTGTCATACTTTGGGAAAAGAGTTTATGAACATTTCAAGTCTTCAAGCAGGATTTGACGGAAAACACAAGATTTGAAGTTTTACTACCTCTTTCAGTTCAAACTCCTGAGGATTTCTTTTACATTAAGAAATCCCTTTGGTTTATTTTGGCACTTGGCCAACTAGCCAAATGCATTGAAGGAAGATTAACAACCGTGTAGGCAGGCAGGCAGGCAGTCGTAAGGGTTAGAAGAAAACGAAAGAAAATGGACGAGAAGAGATTTTTCTACGAAGTTGAGAAAAAGCAATAATGAGGTGGAATGATTCGGGAGAATGGCTTTCTTTCTATTCATTTCGTTTTGGGGTTAACCACATCTCACGCAATCCTTTACATTACATTGAATTCCCGTTTCTAGAGTTTAGCATTAGAAATGCCGTTTGTTCTTTAGTGCAGCGCAGCAACAAGACAATGGAATCTGCAAAGAAAATCGGGTAATCGGTTGGATCCAGATCCAGCCACCCGGTTTCAGGATTTTTCTACTACGACTTCGACTAAACAAGGTGTAAGCAATGTAGTGTAAGTGTACTCAAGTAAACTTTTGGCCAAGAATCAAAAATCCAAAGCGGATAATTGAAAGGGTTTCAGATTTATTGGGTGAGTGGATTAGACATTTGAAGAATTCATTTGTTTTGCATTCTCTTGTTAAAATTTCGAAATCTTTAGAGTAGTAGGAATTTGTGTATTAAAGTAAAATAGAAATCTTTATGTAGTGCCGATATTAAGTTCTATCCGTTAACCTCTAATAAAGTTACATATTAAAAGTTCACTTACCGGATCACTGGGTTCCCACGCTGGCCCATGCCGCATATTATTCCCATTCATGGAACTCGTCTCATAAAATTGAATGGTCTTGGTCGGCCATTGCCATATCTTAACATTTTCAACTCGGACGGGAAAAAAATGGGCAAAACATGAATCAGTTTAATTATTATGTTTGAGTTATCATATATTTTTTATTGTTTTCAATCCAAACCGTCAATCAGAAGCTGAATAATCCTTTTCATGTGGTTGCATGTTCCGTGCATTCATTCATTTGAAATAATAAATGCTGGTCAAACAGGAGGATTATAAGAAATTATGCAAAACCGGATTTAAATCCAACTAATGCTTATTAAATTGAGTTATTCTGTTTAACATTAAAATGGCACAAATCCTTGAGGACTGGACTGGAATTACAAATCAAACTACTTATTTAATTTTTCATGGTAATTTTGAATATTTTTATAGAGACATAATTTTCAATTTTAATTCATGCACTGGAATGATCAAGTAAAATCCACTTTGTGGCCTTTGCACTAGAACCGGCTAACGCGTATGCTAAGAAAGAACAAAAAGCATATGGAACACGTATGTCTTTGACTTTGCCTTTGGCTTCCTTCTTCCTCCGTGTCATCTCTCTGTAAACATTTATTTCTTGACTGACTGACTTTATCTCTGACAGGGTAATCCATCCAGTACTTTTCGTTTGTGTAAAAAAAGATTTAACCAACATCAGTTGACAGAATGACAAAGCTTTAGGCACTACCATAGCGTTGTTGCTCTACGAACAACTACAAGTGTCCATTAACAGAAGACTGTGCTGTGCGACAGGCCCGTAATTTGAGTATTTTGTTCACGAATCTCCCAAGTCGGTACTTAAAACTCGTAAAGTCAAAGTCAAGGAATGAATGCGTACACAATAGTAGAACTTGAAAAATTTTCTTACTTTTACCAAATGAAGCTGCATGGAAATTTCAGTCTAGTATGTCCAAATATTTCTCCAAATTTGGAAAAGTGACTTTTCGACCCTTTGTTTACAATGATTGACAAAATTTTAGGTTGGACAGAAGAATGAAATGAATCAAGATTGGTAAACAAGATAAATGTGTTTAAAACTTATCATCTCACATCTTGTGACCCTTTATGCCCAGGTACACGTACACACCGTATAAATGTGCAATGTGTTTATGTGCAAGATAAAATCAGATCCATTTGTGGGAATATCTCTGTAGATAATTTGATTTATTATGATGAGCGGACACGAAAGTTTTATGTGAAGTAAATAATGATAAGCTACATAATCCTCTAAATCTTATAATCACTTTCCATATTTATGGACCAAAATTCTCACTAATAATTCCAATTACCGAGAAGCAAAGCTAATTTTGCATCACCTGGGCACAATATTAATATTTCTAACGAAAAATGTCATTATTCTGAGGATATTTTGAAAAATCACTAATTTTATGTCCCTTCCGTGTTTGAGAAAGGATTTTGATGAACGAAACAAATACAAATGCGGGACAGTATAAAAACCACATGGAATGCTATAACTGGTCTAAGCAAATGTAAAGGCATAATTTTGAATCGATTTTTCAAATAACTCTGAAATTGAATTTTATCCTCATCATGCACCGTGGTATCACTTTGTCAGCCCTGGCTCTCTGCCTATTGGCTTGCTCCGTCAGTGCAACTCCAGAAGAAGCTATTGAAGAGGTAAAATAAAATAAACTTAAAGGTACAAATTTTCGTTCAAAATTGATTTACACAGGCTGAAGCTAGTCCTCAATGCTCGCGATACGGCCAACCATGCGGTTTTATTGATTCTAACTGCTGCTCTGGTTTCTGCTGTCGCCGAAATGGGGAACGTATTGGAATTTGCAGGCCACGGTACTTCCGAGATTAAAAGAATATGGGCTTCCACCTTAAAATCTTAGATCAATTATTCTTCTTCTTTAATTCAATTTTAAATAAGTTAGTTGTGAAATTAAGTTGAAAATAATAAATCGAATCTTATTAAGGCAAATTCCACTCTCGGAGTTTCATGTTGCGTTCCTAGTTCATAATACCACTCAAAGTTCTTCCTAGACCAACAACAAAATGATAGTGTACAAAAAACCCGCAGTCCCAATTAGCAAGTAAAGGTTGAAAATTGTAATAAATTTAAAATTCAAAAACGTACTTGTTTATAGATTAACTTTACTATTACCCGCTTTGAAAATCATCATTGTATTTGAACCTCATAATACTATATTGTACAGATGCCACGACAGCTAACATCTGAAACCACCACAGTATTAAAACTGAGTAGAGGAATATGATCCATCTACAACACAACTATTGTATTGTGCATTTTAAAATAATTTTTGAGACGGCAGGTATATTTGTATCTGACTCCTAACTCCTACCGTGCCGAAACACTTTTCAATTATACAAAGTTGTGGCTTTTTCTCTTTGAAAGAATCCAATAATGAAAGAACCATTCACGGTTTAAGCGGCACTTAGATAACAGTCATATATTAAAAAAATTGCTCATTTACTTCAGAATTATATTGTCTGTGATTTTTAATATATTATTCGACTAATGTAATACAAATCAGTATTTTTAGTTTAGATATCCCAGGGTAGAAACTATCCGTGATTAAGAATTTCGGCCTAGTTTCAAATGTATTTCAGCAAACTCCTCTGGGTCTGCAAGTCCCATGGAAAGGAGAGGACGGGCGTCGACAACAGAAGCCTGAGCAGCATGGACTTCGTCGAGGATTACATGAATTTCCATTTGAAATGCACACAGCGACGGCTCCGCCCTGAATTCATAACGTTAGTTAGAATTACAGCTCTTGAATTTTATCAGTATTCATTGAAAAGTATCGTTACCTCCTCTCTTTCAAATTCAGCTTCGTCCATTGCCTCTTCTGGGGAAGCGTTGACGTAAGCAAAAATACAGAGAACTAGTAGACCAAAAATAGCAGCAGTGCGATGCATGATGATAAAAAAATCAGATTTGTTCTTAACGATAAACTTCTACTTTTAGGTTTTACGAAATTAGTGGCTTGGTTTTCGAGTTTCGGGTTTGTCCTTTTATAGGGGTACTCTATATCATAATATTTGCTTATTAAACTTCTAGTCTAATCAGGAATATTTGTTTTTAACAAATTATAAATCCAAATACAACAAGTTTATGTCAATTCATCTATACCAAATAGAAGGACGGGTTTATACTTCAACTGCAAAAATTCTCAGGAATTACAGATCCAGAATTCTGTAAAAGCTTTTTAGGTTAATCCTGTGGGGTTTTCCTGGTAAATCTTAACGCGTTGAATTTGTTTCCTGTTATATTTACAGTCTATTCCTAATCACTGCGTGCTATTGCTATTATCGTGAGTTAGTAAATTCGCAAATAATAAAACTTTCCCTATTGGGCTTTTAGAGCGTGAACAACACAAAAATAAACCTAAATACCAAATTTATTGAGTTTTATCACAGAATTTGATGTTTAATTCTACTTGAAGCTCGTTTAGTTCTTTGGATTGGACAGGTTGCCTTGATTGTGCTTGCGGGACAATCCATTGGATTTATAAGTGGTAGACGAGGACACTGTGAATGTAAATCAGATCGCTGTTTAGTGCGCACAAAACTTATATCAATTATTAACGAACTAACCGAAAAATCATCTCGAAGTTTCAAAGCATTCGGAAGCAATTTTGTCAACTCTGTCCTTCGGCTCTTATGGGTTGGATGAGTCGAGAGCCATTCGTCCAACAAGCCTTCCTCTACTTCCCCATCTCCATCCATTTTGAGCCAAACGACTGGAGCTTCCCTTACATCAAAAACAAGCCTGGGAAAAATTTCTCCATTTATACTACAAAATTATCATTAATCCAGTTCGTCTTCGTACCTTAGCAGCTAATTGAAGTCCAACTGCATCGGCTTCGGCCTCTTGAAACCGACTGTATGGCAAATTTATGAAAGTATCCATTAATTTTTCAGTCACCCAATGCAATGCTAAGGAGGTTATGTCCGATGGAATCAATGCCCAAATCGTGGCGAATGGTATCATTACAAAAAGGTCCAACAAATGCGAAAAACTGCACGATTCTTTCTAAAAGTAAAACTAACATATTTTACTAATTTATAAATTTATTGTCTAGTAATTTGCATACCATATGGCCAAGAATAGAATGAGCAAGTTCATGACCCAAAATAATCGCAAGTTGATCATCATTACTGCATAGTTTTAGCATTCCAGTGTAAATACATATGCCTCCACACTTTAATTAAATGATCCTTTGGAATTAAATTGTAAAGTACATCGAGTATGTATGGAGATTTTTACCGCTAATACAAAAGCATTTATGACATTATCATCATCAATGACTGTGATTCTCCAGAATTTCTTTTCAATTCCCTCAATATCCTTGTTTGCATTGAGTAGTCGTTCTGCTACACTCACAACCCATTTGTAAGTTGGATGTCCAGAGAGAGGAGAAATTATATGTGACTCGTTTTCAGCTAGAATCTGTGTAAAGTTATTTTTATTCTACTTAGAGGTTGCCCATGTATAAAAGATTGTACCGATGCATGTATTTGAATTGCGATTTCATTGAATTGATCATCTGTAAATGCCACGAATCGTTTTCGCTTCGTTATCGGAGCTTCTTCAAGATGAGTTTGGTAATAGCCCAGTCCTAATAGTGAAGTCCCACCTAAGGCACCTGTGGATATTTGAAGATATTTGAGATCTCAACAATCTCAATGAAATTGCAAATTTTTACCAAATAAATATTTCCGTTTGGATTTAGCTCGTTGAAAATATTCTTTCCTTTTCTCTGTCGGGAGTCCGAACCACCACCACCGAAAACATCGCCCAAGAACTGCAGCTCCGATTTTAGATACTTTTGATAACGTAATAATAATGGCCGGAGGGATTACTGAATTAGGAGGTGATATCCTAAAATATCGTTTTGTCACATTTGGATTTCTTAATTTGGTATTAAGTAATGAACTCAAAAGGATACGAGGTTGGGATTTACACAAATTGTTCATGATTATTTGTCACTTTCACTCACAGGTAAGGAAACACTGCGAGTGAATTTACGTGTATCAGCCACAACTAAAAACACTGGAATATGATCAAAAAATTACAATATGATATAAGCGAGAAGAAACCAATTTATTTAACTAAAACTGTCTAATTTTTATTAACAATACTGCACCACTGTTTGCGGAAAATTTTGCATAGTACATTGCAAAATCACAATGTATACAATTCCACTTTGTACTATTATCACTCCAGTGCTAAGCATATCCAGTCAGTGCGAATGCGAATGTGTATGCATAGCATGTGTAACCTTCAACTTTGATGGGCGAAATAAATTGCTTGGGAATTATGTAAAGGGGTATTCGTATTCAAGGAAAAGGAAATGGCACAAAAAATCAATTGGATGTGGTTCGCCTAAGTAATGCACTGCACTACACAACAGAAAAAGTGAACTTAAACTACATCCAGCTATACATGAGATATATGACTGCAAAAAACGTAAAATTAAATGCGTAGTTTGTATCGTATTAATTAAAAATGAAACTGAATATGACAATGACAACGATTCGTCTGGAGTGAATTATGGGTGAATGTGAGACACAAAATGAAATGTAAAAATTTTTTCCGCGAAAGTCAAAAGGACGCGAATCTGTGGTTTCCATTTTTATTTTTTTGCTACTGGGAAGTTGAAAAAGATCGCAACTTGTTCTCTTTTCGTGTGCTCGTTCGTGTTTTTTTATTTCAGATTCAACAAAGGCAAAGAGCAATGGACAAAAAGAGTGAGAAAGAAAACGACACGACGACTGCTGCTGTAACTGAACCGGTTAGACCCCAACCTTACTGATTTTATGTTGATTCAAATTCTAGATAGATTGATTCTCAGATTGTTTTGCCTATAGTTATGCTCAATTTTGAAATATATTTTTCATTAAGGCAAGCAAGAGTGAGGTCGTCATCAAATCGTTTCCGTCAACGGGAGTTTCAACTAGTTTGGATCGAATCCCTAATCCAAATTTTCATCCAAGAATATTTATTGATAGAGATTATTCTAGGACTATGGCT
>WJEZ01003635.1:0-10443 GCA_009869925.1 Thalassaphorura encarpata
GAGCTAAGGCAAGGATTGCCCTTATGACTTATGAGATTACAGCCACAGCTGACAACTCTACATTTTTCCATACATACGCAACAGATAAAGTTAGTGCACAGTTACATTATTTGGTATAGAAGAGAAGAGATTAAAAACAAAGGTTCAGTTCCATCGCCATGTGCGTCTCAGATTTAGAATTTCGATTTAAGTCAATCAACTAGAGTAAGTCCATTTCTCGTTTTTTTAGTGCATATTGTGTATAGTGAGAAAGATTCCACATGAGGACAGCTGAAGAGCTGAAGGATTTAGCAATAATTCAGTGTCAACACTTGTCCATTAAATATTTATTGCAGATGAAGTAATTTCCATTGGCTCAAAGTTTAGACGAGATAACGCTATTGACACAGTATGGCACAATTCCATAACGGGAAAGATGACGCCTTAGCACTTTACAAGAAAAAGAAGACGTATTCGCCTATTTGCTGAATTAGCAATCAAATTTGATGGAAAAGGATTAATTTGATTAATTATATTTATTCTTTGACAACTCACACCATCAATGCATGGTTGATAGAAGCAAATGAATGGAGCTGTTGATTAATTTATTCTACAACTTTGCCCAAGTGATGCCACACGACTAATCAAACCATTAATCATGAATTTCTCAAACTCAATTTGCCTTGACCCATGACCATTGAGATCCATGAACAGAGTAAGCAGAGTAGGCTTTGGGCTTTTAAAAATTATACATTCTTCTGAACACGATTAATATGGCGAGATTTCCGGAGCAAGGAATACAAAAATCTCACGAAATGAATTGAACACATTTATTTGTCAAGTCAATTATCATCAGGATATAACAATGAAAAATGAATTATAAATTCACTAACAACTCGCATATTCTCAATCTCAACAGCTTTAAACCCTGTGACGTTAACAGTAACATGTATCATATCATAATGTCATTTAACATAACAGTTATGGAATTGAACCTGCATTCCATATCCATTGAATAAACCATTAGTTTCTCACAAAAGTTATAGTTTTGTACAAACTTGTATCATAAAGTCATAAAAGAAATTCAATGTTTTAAAAAAAATAGGAGCACACAAGGCCCTACCGAGCACATAAAATTTAATTAATTATCATGAGCAATTTTCTTTCTCAATCTCTCAAGCCTTCAAAATCTCCTCACCAAATCTGGAATTAAGCTCCTTCAAATTTCAAAATCATTAAAATTAGACCTAACCTGGCCATTTGAATTTAAATTAAACCATATCATGTCAATCTTCTCTCAAAAAAACTCAATTAGCCAAGCACAAGAATAATCACAAAATTACAGGTACTTATCATCAGTCTCTAACCCGTTCAAACCAAATAGAACTTCGTTTCAGTCCAAAAGTTGGGCGAGCAATAAGGAGAGAACGGGAAGTTATTGATAAGAACACCAGGAAGTTGAGCTTCTAAGGCTTTAATGCTAGACTCTTTTAACATTGCATAAATTTCTAGAAAACGAAGGGTTCTAATGCTGATAAGAATAGAAAGCCCTGCCATTTCAATACCGGAACAACGACTCAATCCTAAATGTTCAATTTTTTCCAATGTAGAAACAGCTTCCAGTGCCATCATTGTCAACTCTGGGGAATCAGACAAGTCTAATTCAACCAAGTGTATGCATTTTCCAACCAAAATTTGAACGTCTAAATCAATAAAGCAATAAATTAATGGTCTGTCTCAACGAGTCATTTAATAAAATCTCAAGAACTTACGAGTATCATTCATTAGGTGTCTGAAACCAGACATATTCAACTGGGTCAGACTCACTGGAAGAGAATTAATCACGCTCATCAGCTCATCTTTTGTCCACTTTGGCTTCGCCCAACCCATATTCAAAATCTTGAGGCTGTTACAAAATAAATACTATTCAAAACCCAATTTTTTAATCGATTATTAATCAGTATCGAACTTTTTACAAACCTTGAGCATCTGGAAAAGAAAGCAATGAGTTGGGTAGCAGGCAGACCATAGCACATTGTCAAATTAAGTGTTTCAATTGAGTGAGCAAATCCTCCCATGGCAATCAAGGCATCTGCACCGACTTCAACATGCTCAAGACTCAGTTTCACAAGAGAGGAACACATCCCAAGGAGTTGTGCCAATGTATTTGGAGCGATCACAGCCAGTGAGAGATCCAAGTAAGTTAATTGCGGTGCAAACAAATCAGAATCTAAACCAATTGGGTCACCCACCTACATTTGGAAAAACCAAAACACATTGCTCTTAGAATTTGATTCAAACATGACAATGTTTAAAATTTTCAAACCTTTGCTCTGGCAAGACGCAAGTAAGTTGGGTTGCGAGACATAATCATGTTGACATTATCCGAACTCAGAAATCTTCCTGCCATATCAATTCTTCGCCAAAGTGACTCGTCACGAATGAGTCTATTAAACTTTTTGCTGACTTGTGCCAGTCGTACCCAGTGCACACTTTGGAAGCCATTTCAGAATTCGAAGGCTCTGCAAAGGAAACCAATTATTAAAAACAGTTTTAAAGTATCAGTATTTGACTTAACTACTCAAATGTTCTTAAAACATTATTTTACCATCTCATCGGGTAAATCAGAGAAGTTATCCCCAATTTTCTGTGCATTTGCAACCAATCTACGACGTCCCACAAGATAAAAAGATGGTGGGAAAGCTTCCAAACGAGGTGTAGAGGACATGAAACTAAACGATCTCCTCTGAAGTGAGCGACCAGAGCTGCTCTGTTGGGAAAGTGACGAATTTTCATTCTCTGGAGTCATTTCAAAGAACCCGGATTCATCCCCTTCATTTTCAATATCAAAGACATCTGGGGAAGGTACTTTAGTGAGACTGGAGGCAGAAGAGTATCGCTTTCCTTGAAACCCAAATGTACTTTTCTTGCTGCTGGAACGCGGCTTTTGTGATGGTGGTGAGGCCGGTAGTGGTTTGACACCCAAGTTCTTCAATAAAAATGTCGCCGACATCGAACCGTTCATCAAGCGTCTATTCAAGAGTATTACGATAAGTAAGAATGATAAGCACCAAGAAAAACTGTCCAGAATTCCTGGAATGGTCGTTTAGCGGTTTTGGCGCGCAACGCACACTTACCTTACAGAATGCTAATGCCAAGTTAGCCTTATTATATTAGTATCTTAAAATAATATCGTGATGAACAATTGCATTACTTTTAATATTTGCTTACTTTTTATTAGGAAGTGGACAATAAGAGCCTCTCTTCGTCTTTTTTTCTGGACAACCCTCATTGGAGCTATTCGATGAATTACTCTGGCTGTTATCATCCAGCACGGCCAAACAAGGCCGTTTGTGAGGTGCAAGTGCAACAGGAGCCATGATTAAGGGTCAAGTCAAAAGGTCAATTAAAAATCAGCCTTAACTTCCTCTCCTTCGTAGTGACCTTCAGCTTTTCAAAAAATTAAAACTCGTCAAGCGATTCTAAAACACCACTATATAAAGTAATTGATATTGAAGAATAGTAAAATCCTTTGGTTATCCAGAAGATCTAACTTAAGATAAGGACCGAAGGGCAGGGGGACTTGGACACAACTGAGGAATAAAAATAAAACCGAAGCTAGGTAGGGTAAGAAAAAGAAAAGAGCCCTTTCCCTTTGCCTTCCTCACGCGCCAAGTGAACAAGTCCGTTTGCAGGTTGCACAGATTGTCTGTTGTTTCCAACTGCTGTTCTCTTGGCTCCATGGTCTTGGCGCCCCAACTTTCCCTCCAGACTTGTCTCACAACAAAATCAACGCTCAGCATCACAAATCCAAACTAAGAATTCTAGAGTCTAGAATCTATAATAGTTCCTAATTAGAATTAAGAATTCGCAGGTCATAGGTCAAATCAGCAAGTTTACAGTTAAAGTGCCCATTTTTTATTCCAAATTTCTCATATTTAAATCCAAATGCAGCAATTACAATTTATTTGGAAAACGTATGCTTCGATGGACGTATAACGTCACCGTGTATGTGTCCCGTGGACGGTACTGCCTGAAAATGTGAAAATTATACATGAAAAACTGTTTGGGTCAAATTTTCAATATTTCAGCTTCTAATTATGGACATCTACAGCATTTAATCCCCGATTGTAAAGAACTTCAGCTACGAGCAATGCGAAGCTGGCACAGTAGCCGAAAGCTAGGATTATGTAGGCTGTGATTAATTCACTAATCCCTAATCTGTTGATTTCTTTCTTTTTGTATTGTGGGCAAATTCCTCCTGTCCTGGCTCGATATCGCAAATTCAGTCGAGAGTTGAGCCCAACTTCCTTCATCAGAATTATTCTGTTCAAATTAAACAAAATTTTGAGTTAATTTGGAACATAAGCCTAATGAAACCTAAGAATTTACCTATGATTGAAGAGCTCTTTGTATTCAGACCCCTTCCTTAAAAATGTTCCACTATGGTAAGGAGCCTTCGTAGGACGGATCTTATAAATATTTTTGCAGAAAAACCCAGAACTAAAATTCAATCTTTCAAAAGCTGAGCGAAATCCATCGGCGAATGCTACATAAGCACTTTGTTTTGTCAAAACTTCTCGAATCCCATCTTCTAAACTCATCCATTCAACTCCAATTGCTTTTGATTCAGGCAAAGCACCCAATGTTGTGTTGTACGGTAGGGCTGGGTCTGAAATCAATTTATAAGAAGTTTCCACAAGATCATCTAAGGAATTGACTGGATATCTTTGATCTGAAAGGGTTGAGACCAAAGAAGCAGAAAATCCCATGTACATGATCAATCCAAAGAAAAGACTTGTAATCACAGCTGTTCTCATTGCAAATGAGGAAGGTGATGAATACCACCCTAATTTTGTAACGAAATACGCAAAACGCAAGTTATTAATTTTTGATTAATTAATTAAGCTAATCAGGCGTACCTTGCTGCGAAACAGTCCCAACGGACCAGAGAAGTGCATCTTTGGCCCTCTCCTTGTCTAGGGGATGAGGATCAAACCCCAAAAATTCTTCCTCGATTTTTACAAATACTTTGATACTGATTATAATTACAATCCATGTAAGAAAAAAGTAAACCCATATTTCCCCAATGAACGTAGAAGTATAAATATTCTGGATACTTGAGAGCTCTGGTTGAACAAAAAATATTTCTGCTGAAGTTTGTTCAGTTGGCTGCAAAAATGTCAAGCGTCCGACACGATAAGGTAAGAAAAGTGAATGACAAATTGCGAAAACAGCTTCTCCATCAATCACTTGTTTTCCCATCCCACTAACGGATCCATCCTCCAATTGGCTAATCCAGCCTGTACCTTTGACTATTTCGTATCTGTATTAAATCAGTGATGCTAATTCAAAGACCACATACCTGAGGAAAGCAATTTCTTGTAACATCTCTTACGTGAAATTCAAAGCAGCCTGAAAGTCACTAAGGAGATCCGCACATAGTCCTCCAAGTCCAATGATTTGTCCTTCTGAGTTGTATCTTAAAGCGCATTGCTTGTGATAGTCTGGATCAAACTAATCGACAGGAAAACTCATTAAGAATAGAACAAATTTGCATCATCGTTATTAAGGTCATCACCATTGCAATAGCTTTGATAAGTGCACCTTGGAAATCTCCCCTTCTGGTTGATTTTCTCAAAATGAAACTGAGGTCGGAGACTGAGGCTAAATCTGATTCTAATTTAGTCATGACCTTGATTGACTGCAGAACAATTTTATGACCGATACAATAAAACTCCCAAATATTGAATGAGGTGGATGAGTCATGAGTTAGAATGTAAATGTCGCTATCCAAGAGGAATTGGTGTAAAAAATTATGCTGTAAGAAGAATTCACTCTTTAAAAAGTGTTCAGTGGAATTTGCAATACCGGGCCAAATTATCAAGATTTTAGGCTTCCAACTCAAGACATCTACATTTGATTGCATTTGTTCGTATATTTCTGAAATCTAAAGATGTAGTAGAGTGAATTTAGTTTCTATCTTTATTACAGTGACAGTATTGAATCGACTTAGGTTTACCTGGTGTAGATTCGAAAAGAAGTGAGTTGTGTTTGTGGGATTTAGGACCACAATTGTATCTTCATTTGAATGAACAGGAATGTTTTGTAGTTTTGGAATGAGAACAATATTCGAAGAAATCCAAGTCCCAATAGTTGAGGGCCGGTCTGTCCAAAAAAATAATTAAGACTCACCGATACTAATTAGTTCAGATATTTAGTACCTTTTGTAACAAATAGAGCATCTATCCCTTTGAGACTAGTTTGAGGAAGAAATGTCTGAAAAATGTCCGACTCTTGACGACATTGTAAAATCACAGCTTTGTGAAAGATACAACGATAAAAGAAATATTGAAGTCTGCATCTCACCGATAAATTATAGTTTTTTCTTGCTGTAAGAACGTATACCACCAGAAGCACCTAGTTTCTAGATAAAACCATTTTTCATTTAATTTCATTACGTCTTGGACTTGGTTTATCCTAAAGCCAATATTTATTCGTGACCATCTTCTTAACGTATGAAATTAATGCAAATAATTTCTGCGACATAACCACCCAATCAATTAGCCGGATGACTGGTTGAGTAAATATAGATTTTCAATAAATATTTAGAATACTTTACTGTATTTCCGAGCAATCTACTTACTTTTATTAATATACATACGATGCCAATTGCTAAATGTAATCTGAGAGTACACTTTGAGTTTCACTATAAATCGTAATAATATAAAACAGAGTCAAACTTTTTTTGTAATTTGACATTCTATTTATAGTTCGGTACGTTTCATCTGATTATTACACTAAATTCTTTCTTGATAGAATACAACATGAAATGTACTCATCAGGTGATAATAAATTGTGTTTAACGCAAGGAGAGTTATCAAAAGTGGACAATGAACAATTTATCGATTTATTGTATTACGAGAATCCAACTTTTGTCAGTTTACAGGAATCCAAAGGTGAGAAAGGAAAAGTCAATCATCGCAATCTCAATCATCCTTTTACCTTAGAATGTTAGATATATCTTGGCTAATGGCCATTTAATCACTTGTGTTATGCTTTTAAACCTAAAAGCTTTCAAATCCATCTCATTTTGTTGAGCACGTAAAAGGTACATCCGATACTGTGCGTTTCCTCATTTTACGTACGAAGTAAAGTTTCTCCATAAAAGCTAAAATTAAACCAAGCAAAAACCCGAAGCTTATAATTAGAAATGCGGTGAAAAGGTCTTTTAGGCCAAGTTGGATTTGTACAGAGCCAGAGGATTGGAGACACTGAATGGATGTTCCTAGTACGTAGTGCTTAATGAGTCTGTCCTTTACTCCTCTTTCTTGCATCTGAAGTAACCTAAAACATTCAACAACATAAAACAAGCTAGGTGAAATCCAGTCAAAACTTAACTATGACTAATTCTCAGCCTTTTCTCACTTGTAATTGAGAAATTCCCTCAGAGGAGAACCTTTCTTCACAATACAGCTGCTCTTGAGTGGTCTTGGACTCACGACTTTAACAGAAACCGTGGAACATACAAAGTCTTCTGTATAATTTTGCTGAATGATCGGATAAAACGAATCTGGGATTGTTACGATTGCAAGGCGTTTTCTGAACATGTTTTCAAAATTATCGACCATTTCTACATCTCTTGCTCCATAGCCCAACTTTGAGATTTTTCCTGCATCTTCCAAATCCTTGAGTATATATTTTAATTAGCACTAAATTCTTTGGGGGTAATTTGATCAAAGTTACCTTTACGACAGCTTTAGCAGTTGGGATATGACTGTCGCTGGCAATATAAAAATTCTCCTTGATCAAATCCTCAAAGACCCGAATTGGAACAACTTCCACTGATAGAATCGAGACAAGGGCAGCGGAATAGGCGATGAAGGAAATTAATCCATTAAAAATTCCAAAATAAAATATAATTTTGATTGAAGTCGCATAAGGGCTCATGTACCAACCTAATACAATCGTTTAATTTTGGATTTTCATATTTGACTTGATCATCGAAATCGATATCTTACCCTGTTGACAAATAGCACCAAATGCCCATACTGCATACTCTTCTCCAATTATTTCATCCTTTTGATGACTCTCATTCTGATTTCGTTTGACTCTCAATGAAGTTTTGAGGACGAAGAGAATTAGTGCCCATATAGAAAAGCAACTAAGCCATAATTCCGTGGTAAATGTTAGAGTGAATATATTCCGAATTGAACTGGGTGGTGGTTGCCTGAAAAATGCTACAACCCTGGAAAAATTAAGATTGAACAGATTAGAGGTTATTTTTATCACTGTTAAGTCAAACTATGAAAGTTTGGACAAACTAGGGGCTCAGGCTTTAAGTCAACTTCATAATTTCACCCATTATTACCGTGCATGGAAAGTCGGATGAATATAATTGATTCCATTGGGACCTTTCACCCGATATTCTAGAAACTCAGCAGCTCCAATTCCAATATCTCCATCACCGTCGTTTACTTGAAGGGCGTGACCAATTATCGTTCCATTTGGTCCTTCTCGGAGATAGTCACTTCCCTTTATTGCTGACTCCCTAAATATTAACTGAAAATTTCATTTCTGAACTCAGTTTGAATTCTTTTGATATTATTCAGCCATTTTACGTAAAATTTAAGGCATCACGAAAATATTGATAAATCTCTACTTCAAATCCACCAATAAGCTGAGTTGAATTTGGTTTGAACTCAGTGGCTAATGGGTAATCTGCGTCATCCTATATAATTCAAAGGATTTATAAGACTAAATTCGTCATAATTTGAAACTTTCACCATTGCAACGGCAATGACAGTTCCTTTCTGGAAATTTGAGCGCCTGGAAGTCATGAAAGCAAGTTCCTCAAAGTTGGACCTGGCAGAACCCCTCAAATGAATTCTCTGAACTATGCGCTTATTTCGTATAGAATAAACTTCAACCAGTAAACTGATAGCATAAATGTTGGGTTCTTGTCGATATAAAATGTAGACTGGAGAATCCACAGAGCCATTTTCAATTAACGGTTGAATAATTGGATCTATGGAAAGGTCACTTGCCCAGGATATATTTTTGTCTGGATGTTGAAGTATAAATATAGGTTTCCAGTATTTCCCACCTTTGTTCATAATGATAAATTCAAGAACCTATAAAGAAATTCCAATTACTCACTGGATTCGAAACTTTATTTTGTGGTTAACTTACATGTGACACTGCGATTCGAAATTGATTATCATTTTCACAATAAAATTTCACCATAATTGGTCCATTTCTACTGTTAAATTTTGAGTCAAGAGAGGACTGATCATCAAATCCAATAATAGCATGTGAAATATGTGTACATGGTAGAGCTTTTCCTACAAGTTCATTAGTTTATCATATAAAATTTATAACTTCTTAAATTTTCTTCTACCTTTGGACGAATAATTTCCAATTAATAGCAGCTCCGTATGGGTCGGAATTTCGCACATATCAAAATCAGGAAAAAGTTTATGACAAATACTAGAAAAGCCAAAATTTGCAAAGAGTACAAAATACACTGCCAAAGAGTTATAGTTTTTGGAATGCATTGAAAGTCTGGTCGATGTTTCTTCCTTCCTCCTTGACAGGCCTAGCCTCACTTCACGTTCACGCTAATTTTTTGTTCTTCCTGTTTGGCTATCATATCGGTTTTCGGTATCATTCTTCATTCGGTTTGAGGATACGCTAACAATAGAGGACATATTTGCTGTCACCTTTGTGGATTTTCACAGCTTTCTTTCGGTTTTCTTCTTTTTTGTGCAATTCGCCTACTGCTGTAAATGTCATATTAATGAGAGAATGAGACCGTCCTTGTCGAAATGGAGCAGAATGTAGGCCGTAGGCTTTAAGCAAAAATTTACTTTGAAGCTTAACACATACTATTTTAGTCGAACTTTAGAGTTCAAGAATGAACTTTTTGAAATTATAATATACGAGGGATTGACACCCAAATTATAACAGTTGAGAAGTTATCTAATGTACATGTACATACTTAAAACTTAAAATTCATCAGTCTTTTGTCAATGATTTTTGCAGCATAAAATTTTTCTATCAAAGCCATGGACAAACTAAATGTAAACCCTGAAGCCAAAATTGCAAATGCTGTGAAGAGGTCCCTTAAACCCAACTGAAGTTGAGCAGAGCCTGATGATCCCAAACATTGGACTGAAGTTCCATAAACATATTCTTTTATCAGCCTGAATTTAATCCCTCGTTCTTGCATGACGAGTAATCTGAGAATTTAAATATATGTCTATTAAATTTGTTTACATATGAATGGAAATTAAGAACATTTACTTGTAATTAAGAAATTCTCGGATTGCAGATCCTCTTTTCACAAAACAACTGCTTTTTAGAGGGCGAGGACTCACGACTTTAGTAGCCACGGTTCGGCAAATAAAATCATTCGTGTAGTTTTGTTGAATCACAGGGTAAAATGAATCTGGGATTGTGACA
>WJEZ01003636.1:0-10440 GCA_009869925.1 Thalassaphorura encarpata
GCTATTAAACTTAATGCCAAAAGCTTAAATTTTATGGGTTTGTCATTTCATTATGAGTTTAAAAGAATGAATTGATATGAATCTGTTGAATGGTGATATTGACGTATATTTTCCAACAACTCCGTACCAATTCAGACATAAGCGCGGGGCATCAAAATTCTAGGTATCTCCAGACTCTGTTTTCGTTTGTTCACTTCTAGACAAATACTGCTTGCTCAACCTGAGTTCAACTTTAAAACAGTTTTCTATGAACTTACGTCTGCAAATGAACCATTTCTAAAGATATACATACCAATTTAATCTGATTAGCTAAATACCTGTATATTAGTTTTGGTATTATTACTTACACCTAAGTGCATACCAGTTCTGTCTACAACATAATTAGATCGTATAGCAAATATAAGGATGCAAATCAATAATGACCATGTTTGAAGTTTTAAAACAAGTGTTGATGTTGGTTGAAAGTAGAAACGTATTCACTCTACTGATTGTTCAGGACGTGGATAAGCAACCAAAATACTAAAGGTAGTCTGTGAGAAATTATCCAAAGCTACAAATACAATTGATTTTTCAAATGTATAAAATGAGCCAGCTGAACATTTAAGAACCCAAAAAGATCGAGCCAAAGTTTGTACATATTTTTTCTTCACGTTGTTTCCCACTCCGACGGCATGAATTTGATTTTTGAAATTTTCTATATAACTTTGACTTTGTGAATTCATTCTTCCCGCAATTTCCAAAATCGTCGTTGCTTCTACCAAGCATCGAAATCCACAAGCAGGGAAATTACTATATGCCATGAAGTCAATGGATGTACTTGCAAATCGTATCGTAGCAAAATAAAGGATTGAAGCCATAGTGTATATGATTGCTGGTAAACATGCAAGGTATAGGGCAAATGTATCATTCAAATATATATTGATGAGTTGACATTTGCGGTAATGAACAGATCCGGCAAAGTCATTGGATTCCCACTCTTGGAAAAGGCTAAAAGTATAAAACAAATACAAATATACTACAAATTTAAAATTGTGCGGCAGCGGTAGTTTGCATTGAGTACTTTTTGTCTTGGTATTGTTTCATTTCTTCCAAACTCCATGCCAATCCAAGGTCAACGACTGTAGCTACAACTCCAATTCCAATCAGTACGTCACCCATGATAAATAATTCCCAAATAAAATATGGAATTTTTTCAACCAAGCCAATTGGATTATCCTCAGAGTTCTTGCAAGGAAAAATAAGAGATGCAAAATAATGTGGCGAACATGGATTTGTTATAAACATGAACGCATGGGTAAATGGATTCAAATATAATAAAATCGTGGATAGTATGATAGTTCGTGATATCAAATTTGTTCCTTGAGCTTGACCTTGGGCTTTTTGTTCTGGAATTCAGTAAAAACTAAATTAAGGTTTGTAATTTTAGCCATTTCAAACATTACCGCTGCGAAATTCCTCAATTCGTTGTAGACAAGCGTTGACAAATCCAAGAATCTTTGTTTGACTTAAATGAACTTGAAATTTTAGAATCGGGAATCCCAAATACGCAATGAGCCAAGTGATGTGAAGAACACGAATCCTTGTTGGAATACCAACATCACCGCTGGTCTGATAAAGGCGAACAGCCATGAAGCAACCGTTTGTAAGGGATATTCCACAAATCAAATAAAATAAACCAAAATGAAGGATGCCAGGTTTTTCCAAACGATAAGTTTTGGAATTCCAATGGTAAGGCCACATTTTTGATAATGAACTGATGGCCAACATATTCCCCAGAGCAAAATAAGCACTGTCTGTTATCATTTTTTTGTCTCCTTAAAATGTACAAGACAAGAAAAGATGAGGTGGAATTCTCAAGACGCACTGATGGTTTAACTTAAATCCACAGTAACTTTTATTTGACCTTATTTATTACACGCAGGCAAGGGCAGACACTAGTCATGTGTATTATGACTACACTATCCGTAGCCTGATTTTCTCATTATCGTAAATTTGACTGAATGTTTTAAATCAGGACGCTCGGCACGCATTTAACGCGTTTGACGTAACGTGAGAAATTTACTATTCAAAAATCAGATAAAAAGCAGACCTGAGGCCTGTAATGGAGTTTACCGTATATCGCATGCAATAATTGATAACAATATGGTCGGTATGTATGGGTGGAATGGTTTTACTGCATTGTTTTAAATCGAACGCTTAATGAAGATGTTTGGCTATAAAACAGTTGATGGTTTGGTTTAAAGTTGCATAGGTTGTACACACAAAATAACACAATCAAACCATTTATCACTCAAACAAACCTGACTTTATTTTCTAGAATTGAAACGGAATGGTTTATCAATGCTTAAGTTATCAGTCAATTTTCAGTCGAACGTGATATTTAGTATTAATTGAATCCGTGATACTGGAAATAACATTACCTTCAATTAAACAGAAAAGTAAGTATTTTCCGGGTATAGTAAAGAACATGTGATACAATTAATGATATTGCTTATCAGAATCTATAAATATTCTATCATTGGTGTAAAAATTGCGAAAACACATTCAATCCAAGATCCTCACGTTGATTGATGCATGTATAAAATTGAATTTGAATGTGAGTTTTAAATGTTATTTGCAATCAGTTATTTCCAATCGTCGGGATCGCAAAAACTTAAAAATTCTTGATGAATATTGATCAGTATTTATTAAATTAAAAATTTACTAGTAACTTACTAATAATGTATTTCACTAGGTGATTCATGTTATCAGGATGTAAAGCTTGAACCATGATAACGAATTCACTATTTAGAATCAGGTGACAAATTTCCTTAGAATCTTCTTTATCAAATAATTTGGCATATCTAGACTTCCATTCGCAATTGTGTGCCCAACCTGATTTGTCTTTACTAAATCCATTTGAAGTCCAAATCATTTTATTCTTCGTATGTACTCCTGTAAATCGAAATATCCATAGAAAGGAGGAAATCACAAGACAAACAAGCATAAATACTATAGAAAAGAACGATTTATTTTTAAGCATGATTAACGACGAAAGGAACAAACGTGACTTAAACTAAAGTTAGAATTTAAAAAATAAATTGAACCCAACTTAAAACTAAGTCAAGAAATTCGGATTAATTTGAAGAAGGCTATGAAAATCTATGAAAATTTGAATTGAAGTTGGCTTTTCTGATCAGATTTGGAATTTTCACAAACACAAAGTTTACAGACGTCTTTCTTCTTGAGGTGGTGGTCATCGATGCATTCGAATTTATGCAGGAGTATATGGAAAACCGGTTCGAAATAATCCGTGGTATCAAACGTACGCACGGAAGGACGAACAAAAAGCCATTTTAAATTGAATTAAAAAATTAGTAAGTAATAAGTATGCGGGGAAAAAAAAAATATATATATATATATAAGTAGGTATAAAATGTACATATTTATATATATACTAAAATCAGCGTTATGCTTTTATCTAACAGGTTATAGAGTACTGTGAATGTGGTCGCCACATGAATAGAGAAGAATGGGTATATTTCAAATATTATTGGTTTACAGGATTTTAGAGATCGACTAAATACTTTTGCCTTTTTATCCAATCGTAACCCCCAAATTCGAACAAAGTCTTTGGAAAACTCTTCAAATTTTCCTGCATTCCTTATTCCCACGCATGCCAGTAAAGTTAAAATAGCTGAAATACCTAAAAATGGCATTGCAACTGCAATATAACCTAAACGAAACATTTTTACAATCAGACAATTAAAAATTGGGAGTAAAAAATGAAAACACTACAAATGCTAAGAGTAAGCTATAACGTGCAAGGAGTGTTTGATGTACTAGTTGATTTCCATTGTAAAGTGTTCTATAAGCCAACACTATTTTTGAATATGGCTTTCGTTCAAGTAAAATTGCACTTGTTGACAAATTATGCAACCAAAATGTCATTGAATCAAAATAGTAAAAGGTTGCATACACCATTAGCAGAGGAATGAAGAGAGACATCCTATATAAAATAACGAAATTTAGCATGTACAAAATTTCTAAAATTGGAGAATTAAATCCAAAATAAGTTTCTAAATAGTAATAGCCATGGCGGTGGAATAAATCATATTCTAAATAAAATCCAATTATACTCGCAAATGACAAGAGAAATGCACACGTTTCCATTACAATAATTATTTTTGGTAGTATTGATTGGTTTTGCTGTTCAATTATGAGAACCTCACGCTTCGTATAAAGAAGACCTAGAAAAATTCAAATTATAGTAAATTATACAATGATAATAATAACAGTATATTTTCAAGTTTTTAGATTTATTTACCTTGAAGATAGCGATGAATACTAAACGCAGCATTTGAGAGAATCATAATATCTTTTTGATTCATAAGAAATATTAGCAATGCAGCAGAAACTGAATACCCTACTGAAAATTTTGTTGAATTTAAAATAATCATATGAAATGGAATTTCCTCCTGGTCACTTGTTCCCCAACCCCAGAATATGTCGAGAAGAAAACAAATAAAAAAATATGTTATTCCAAAAGGGGTAACTATGCAAAAAGATTTACTCAAGAGTTTTCTGTATCGATTTTTTGTCTGAAAAATTTTCTCTTTTTTTCTATCCCAGTCCCATGGAACTAAGCACATTGTTGTAAGAAAGGTCAAACCTAAATCAATTTTCCGTTTTATGTCTTTTGACGGCATTTTGTCGAGCTCAAAGTAACTAGTGAAACAAAAAATGTTTTTGAAGTAATATTAAATCCAGAATAATAAATAAATTAAGTGCAAAAGCCTAGGAATAAATACTAAATATTTGAAGAAAAGTTAATAAGTTAAAGTGCCTATATAATTAAAATCACCTAGTAAATGTACACAGTAGTGTACAGGGAGTCCCAAAAGTAACCGGAGATTTCAAATAACTTTTGAATGGATGAGAATTTTAAAAATCTGAGATAGCCATTCTAATCGGCGTGCGATTTAGAGTGTTTCTGGTGCTAGTTCAACTCGGCGCGTTGCGCGGAACGCGCGCGCTAGTGCAAGGAATACTGAAAACGGAAGCATTTTGTAGAGCAGTATTGTTATGTAAAAAGTTTTTGACACCTTTTAAATGAGTTTTTGTGTTTCTTGTGCTCTTAATTTACAATTTCACTGTGTTTCGACAGTTTAATTTAGGTAAAGATGAGCTTCTGTCATTTTAACTTGTTAAAGAAAGCTCGTTTTGCAGTATTCTTTGCATTAGCGCGCGCGATCCGCGCATTTCTCGGATTCGAACCAGCACTAGAAAGAATCTAAATCGCATGCTGATTCGAATGGATATCTCAGATTTTTTAAAATTTGCATCCAATCAAGGGTTATTTGAAATCTCCGGTTACTTTTAGGACACCCTGTATATTACAATGTACGTCTAGGAACAAAAGATTAATGTAAAGTAGAATATTAAAAATAATTAAATCGATTTCTCCTACCCGTGCACGCTGTAGTTCACAATATTTTGATGAATTTAAATATTTAATTGCAATCATCCGAAATGGACAAAATATTGACTTTCGGGCTGTCAAAGCATTTATTACTGAATCCATTTTACGTGGTATCTCTTACTATGTTATTTAACACAATACTAATACATATGTCGAACCTCGTTTTAAGGACACGTATAAATTGATAAATATACAACACTGCTTTAACAAAAAATTTTCAATAAAATAACAATAACAAATAAAAAACATGCAAAAGTTAATCCTAAAAAATACAAGTAAAATGCATGTAAAGCTTTTGGCACTATCATCACTACACAAGTCCTTTGAAGTATTTTACTCATCCACTTTTTATATTAAAATAATTTTGAAAATTATTCACTGGATCGGATGTACACATAAATACTGTACATAAAATTAATGAAATTTTAATGGATATCTTACAAATAGGTCCTAGCACAATTGTTGTGCAGGTTAATCTGAGCTGTTGAAAATTAGACTCGACTACCTATTACAGTATCCTTAACTTAAGCAAAAAAATTGACACATGGTTTTTAGAAGTCGGTATGTAAATTAATGGTAGCAAATCCTTAACAATTATTATCGACTTCTCACGAAATCCACTTCCGTCTGAACTAACGTTTCATGTAGCAGGTGCTGAAATCCCTAGAGTACCTAGTATGAAAACATTAGGCATTTATTTGGAATGTAATCTCAAATGGGATTTAAATGTTCATGAAATGGTGACGAAGGCATCTAAACGTATATTTATTTTTAAAAAGCTGCGGTTGCTAGGATTTGACGTTGAAGAATTGAAATTGACCTACGTCATAAATAAGGCCTATACTTGAGTATTGTTCAAGTACATGGTGCATTTCTTTGTCAAAGGCTTTAACTCGTAAATTAGCAAAATTTGAAAATAGGTGCTTGTGTTCAATCTTTGGCAAATTCCTGTCTTTTAAGAATTACAAGAAGTCATTAGAAAATCTCAATTTAGTATCTTAGAGGATAGAAGACAAATGTTACTTAATAGATACGGTCTATGCTTATTAAGAAGTGAACGTTTTAGACATTTTCTACCAGCTTTCATTCCAAGGAGCAGAGTTCTCACGCAAAGTGGACTATTTCATCTCACCCCTGCACTGAATAGATACAATAATACAACGTTTCCCACCATCGTAAAACTATTTAATGATATACTATATTTAATGGAAAAATTATTAAGTTAGTGTAGTACAACGATCTGTGTAATCTAAATTTTAAGTCCCTAAAATAAAACTGAAATTGAAAAAAAAATTAAACACAATTCGATGTCAATACTTGGCACCGTATGTAACATCTGCCTTGAATGTCATGTGGTTTTGTTTAATATAAATGAATACTTAGGGTTATGTCATTGGTAATCTAATTGGCTGTCTTGATTTACGTACACTTTGTATTTTTTTCCGTCCGATTATTATTAGAAACAAATATCTCAAGTAAGCAGATTATTTAATTATAATTATTATACTTATTTTTGCCCAATTTTTACTTCTTCGCGTGTCCTCCATGAGTTCTCCGAAGTCGACACGTAGAAATTTGTGATCCTGACAAATATTTGCTGAAAATAGAACTAATTAACTTAACCGTTCAATTTACTAATCATTGAAAAAAATTGCTCTGTATACCAATTCTGATGTCCATTTCACTTCTGGTGGCCATCGTACTTCTTTGACTAGTTTATTAAATCAAACTGCTTATAATATAATTAGTATAGCTAGCAGATTCTGCCACAATGAACAATGTCGAATTTCAAGGTTTCTAAATGGTGAAATGAACTGTAATCATTGATAATTTATTTGGACATCATTATGATGAAAAAGTATGGCGAGATAATAAACATTTCGTCTACACAGGCTTCTTACGGAATTCAATAAGGTTATACTACTGTTTGCTCATGCTAATCAATTAATTTCTTTTACTTAAATACCAATTCACATTTTTAATTCCCATTTTGGTAGGCTAGTGATAATTTTGAAACAGAAAGTATTGAAACAAAATTTATGATAAAACCCAGGCCGAGCGGTCGAATTAATGGTTGCACAAACTAGCCGTTAAAGTTAGGCAACGACTCGCCGCATTGCACAAACGGATGGGTGACTGCGCCGTGGGTTTTCCCCGACTTTTTGGGTTTTTCTACGGACTGTGTCGGACTAGACCTGACCAAATGGTGCAGTTGTGGGGGGTCAGTCTAGTAGGGGTAAGGTGATACCGGTGCTTGGTGCGGAAGGTATAGCCTGATACTTCTTACTAGACAGTAAGTGATCCAAATTGACTCGTCGGCAAGGAAACGTCAAATAACCTGGTCAAGAAATTGATCAGTGGACTAAAAAAAATTTGATAGAAGCAAAGCTAATTAGTGTTAAAAGCCAGCTTTGTGATAAAGTAGTGGATAGTGTTAAAGTTGACACTTGCTGAGATCTCTAAGATTAAAGTTTGGTTTAGATTTTTCTATTCTTGTTTGCTTCAAATATATCATCT
Source organism: Thalassaphorura encarpata (assembly GCA_009869925.1). Lineage (NCBI taxonomy): Eukaryota > Metazoa > Arthropoda > Collembola > Poduromorpha > Onychiuridae > Thalassaphorura > Thalassaphorura encarpata. Next base: position 7,979 of record WJEZ01003636.1, read on the forward strand.
TTCTACTTCCATCATGCTATATCTTGCCTATCTTGCATCATACTGAATTAAAATTAACTTGAATTAACTCGAATTAATTTTAAAGGGTTATTGTCATTTAAAAGTACTTCTGTGTGAAGTCTCTTTTCAAAAATAAGGCAGAATATGTTAAAGGAAAATCTACTGACTGACAAATTCCGTGATAGTGTAGTCTACCTAAATCTCGACCGGAAATTGAGAAGATTCATGTTCAATTCCTGACTCTAATTTCTTACTTCTAATTATTCCAAATTTAATAAAATATGCAAGCATTGAACGTGACATTTTGTCTGGATTTTATTGAAAATAGGTTTCATGACCAAAATGTAGCAAAATCTTGTACATATAAATGTGCGCACAAGGTTCATGTCACCGGTATAATTATCATACAAAACACTGGTAAATGTAATTAGAGAGCCAAGATATCAGGGTTCAGTTTTTTCTACCTCTAACCTCACCCTGGAAAGGCTTGGCAGGAACAAATTATGAAATACGAACACTTTGCCCTCCAAATTGCTAAATAAACGAAATCATGAATATTTTTTGCTACAGCAGTGCAGCACTCAACGACACAATATGAAATGTAGTTGCCGTACTCTTTCCTCAATAATCATCCACTTGATGAATGGCCAACTGTCTGAAATTATTTTTAAGTGTGACTTTTCATTTTTTGTTGTGATAGGAGTGTACATAGATAACGAGACCATCCCCCTGTCTGTATCTATCTAGGCCAAAAAAAATAGTTTGGAATATTAATATTATGGACAGAATTTGAATCCAACCACGTTTCAGAAATTGCAAAAATATCAAATTTGTAGAATTCAATAAAAAATTTAATTTGGTTAATTTTGAGGGATTTTAGACTACGGATATTTAGGTGGGCAATTTTCAAACCCTTCGAGGAACAGAGGGAGTTTAAAATTTCAGAACAGTCCTCAAAATCATCAAATAAAATTGGAAGGCTAAAAAGGTCGTCAGATGAATCAAGCACACATATCGGAAAAATACAATTAAAACATTAAATGTAACACTCTGTGAACAAAAAGAATGACTCGTGTTGTAAAAAACAATCGCGATGGACGAGTTTCAGACAGTCTGAACAATTTACCGTCAACTCCCTACTTTTTTTAAAGCCTTTGTACATAAAAAACAGTCTTGCTGGGAATCTTTAGTAAACAATGGTTGTTGTAATGAAAGACCACATCGGCTTACTAGTCTTCGTGGAGAAGGGTTCAAAGCACAACTTTTGCAGATGTTACAAGTCCTGTTCTGAAAATGAGAAATAGATTGAGTAGCTGGGAAGGGAATATTTAAACATTCTTTATGCGCTGCTCCATTACAGGTTGAACAAAAAATAACAATAGAAGTATCGCTTGTTTTGGTATATAAAAAACACTTATAATTACGACGATCTTTTAAACAAGTTCCTCCTGGCAATGGTGATGATGAAGACGAATTGATCGATGCGGGAGAATGGGGGGTATTGGATACGACTGGTGTCACTTTGCGATCAGTAGGCGTAGCGGTAGGATTTTGCAGACAATCTGGACAGTTCCATGATTTTAAGGCAAAGAAATATGGATTTGACATGGAAGGGAAACAAGTCCAATGGAAAACATTTTTGCAATTTGAACAAGTTAAAATGTGCTTTCTTCCAATTTTCGACTTGCGTTTCTAACAGTCCATCTTAGCAATCACTGAAATGATGGAAAAATCACACGCAGTAAAACGATTCTATTATGTTTAATAGGGTAGAATCAAAACATAAAGCGGTGGACTTGCCTGAAAGGCAAAATCGCAGAGAAGGCAAAGGAGGGTTTTTTTTAATAAATTGGTAGTCCAAATCCATCTATACAGTCGAAGAGAGAGTCCACATAACAAAAGTTGGTTGAAAAGTCGTCATAATTCCAAAGAAAACAAGCGACAGCAGAGCGGACGACGTCATCAAAATACTTCAAGAATAAAAGTTTCAGTAGTAGGATTCATTCCAACGGGAAATATTCGACACAAATCTCTCGATGGACGATGAAATATACGGAAATAGTGTAACTTTAAAAATTTCATTTAATTATATGAATTTTAAAGAGACGTTGGTCCGATAAGTATTCATATACCTGTTTCTAGTTAATGAATGATTTTTAGTTGTCGAAGTACAGTAGGACACATAACCCAAACTTTAAATATAACTAAAGCACCAGATTTGTTTATGGTATGTGTGAATGAGGTGAAAAGTGCAATAAAATTTCTTCTCTATTCGATGAATGGTGGCATCACAGTCTAACTGAATTGTTCAATAAAGATAACATTTAAATCAAAAGAGACTATAGGAATGCTCATCTCAGTGGGTCGAGCAAGAGTGTACAAAATTGTGCTTCCACGTCATTACAGCGCAAGAAATTACAACGATGTACTTTACAACGCAGGCATTACAACGTATACAAATA
>WJEZ01003637.1:0-10438 GCA_009869925.1 Thalassaphorura encarpata
GATGCTTACAATCAAGATGCACTCAAATACATGAAGAGATATCAACGACTTCTCAAATGTCAACTCTTATCTGCTCAGGATACTATCAACGTAACATGCAAAATATTTTTTAACAAATATTTTCCTGAATGTTTAAATATAATTTGAATTTTCAGAATTGTATTTCTGAACAAAGTCGGTGTCAAGTTGATTTTAAAGCCAGAGCACCAACCCTGGATTCATACTTGACGGAATTAGTCAGAGTTTGTACATTTGATCGACTCATGTATTCACTTTTACTTTGTGAACCTCTGCAAACATTGTCATCATGGCCAACAGAGGTGGCAAGTCGTATCCCAGATTGGTTTAAATCATGCTATACCGAATGTGATGATCATCCAAATGGTTTACCACAATACATTTATACCATTGTCTACTTTGATCAATTTCATAAAAGCAAGGGTGTACGTAAGAGCCGATTTCCTTCATCTTGGGCTGCGAAATTGGATTATCAAACTAAACAAAAATATTGGAGTGAGAATAATCCTTTTAATAAAGGATAAAATTGATCATTCTGGTACAGATGAATATAATAAATAATAAATTATGCAAAGTAAAAGCAAAAACAGAGAAAACTTGCTTCATTTTCATGTTCAACTCGACCAAGATTTTAAAAAAGCATGCGTGATAGAGATAAGACGAATTTTTCATACAAGAATTTTATGTCCCACCACTTTTGATTGCGGCGGAAATCACGCATCAGGCCAGGCGGTTGATAAATTATCTGGACTTGGCTTGCTTCAACCATGTGGTTGCGTTTTTAGTATAATCTATTCAAGAGAAAATTGAATATCATTTCATACCTGATTGTGGTAAATTTTTTCAGCAATTTTCCTTTGTTCATTGCCGCGTGCCGCCCAATTGCTTTGCCACTTGCAAGAAACAGACTTGAAGTCTAAAATAGTTTTGGTTTAGAAAATGGCTGGCATTGCCGTGTATTGTTTGCTCATTATTCTTGGAATTTCGATAATTCCCTCCAAAGCTGGAAGAGTTGGCCCTATAGGACCTCTGTTGAAATTCAACAAGACTCAAGAGGTCACTGTGCAAGAACATGGAAAACTTCTGGATGCATCAGCAGCGGGTAAGGTTAAAATATTCAAGTTTATAAAGAATTTAGTCAATTAAATAATTAATTAATTTCAGCTGATCTAAATGGTCCAACTTATGGAGCGGAAGCCAAAGCAGAATTGGGTGAAATCGGTGCTCGTATAGGAATCGTTGGTGGAAAACTTGGACTTGCCGCTGATACAGGAATTTCAGTTGGAAAGAAAAATCAATTAAAACTATTGGGAACAGGACTTGCTGTAGATTTTTCAAAAGGAGTTGAATTTTGCATTTTGGGCTCTTGTATTACTTTTGGTGAAGATGTAGACAAGGATAAATAATCAATTTTTTTTCGGAATAATATCTTCTTGGATAAAATAAATAAAAGTATACATACGTATGTGGTTGAGTTTTGAATTTAATGAGACGCGACCAAATCAATTTCTTAACGAGGGCGGATGTTCCTTGCGGTTTTTTACCACAGGCAGAAATATAAATTTAATCACACTTATTGGACTATTGAGCCCCGATAATTGGTCTTGGCATTCCTCTGGTTCGTTGTAAATTTAGTTCCTTCAGTTGAGTTTTGTAGTTCATTGCTAACAATGGCTAATTTTTACGCTATTTTTGCCTTGGCTTTGGTCTTTGGAGCTTTCCCTTGGGAAGTTTCGTCAGCGGAAAAACCAGCTGCTGCTGATGATGGTGAAGCAAAAGCCGTTGGTGCCGAATTTGCGAGCAATCAAGGAATTTTACATGAATTCGGAAAAGCTGGAGAAGTTGGAGCTAACGGTTCGTTTTAATTAATTAATTAATTAGGTGAATATTCAACTAAATTTGTGTTTAATTACAGCGGCGGTAGGAAAAACTACTGGGGCAGGAGTGACGGCAACTCTTGGAGATATTGGGGTTAACATTGCCAATGCTGTGGGAGGAAAACTTGGGCTAAGCGCTGATACTGGGATTTCAGTTGGAACAAAAACTGGATTGAAAATCCTTGGTACTGGGTTCAACATTGATTTTACCAAGGGAGTTGAATTTTGCATTGTTGGATCTTGCATCATTTTTGGAACTCCACAAGATGAAGCTCCTGAGAAACCAGAAGTAACACCAACGGTCTTGGACAAATAAATGAACGAAAGCAATGCATAAAAGTAATGTTATCTAAAATGTATTGGACAAAATAAAATCTATTCGGAAAATATATATTAAAATTATGTTCTACGAAAACTCAACAAGCAATTTATAACATTTGCTATAACAATTTCAAAATATGTTAGGGCTTGATTCTTGGCATGACATAAAAAGGTCCAATTCCGACACCCACAGGTCGCATAGATTTCCATTCCTTTTTTGGAACTTTGGAATTCTCAGATGCATTTATCCAAAGAAGAGAGCAAGAGCATTTCCTTGAATCGCTCCCAGTTGCGGAGAGCAACATACAAAGTAGACCCAACATACAGATACAATGCTAATCAAAGGCATGACTGACCAAGGCAGAAGATCCATGTCAAATATTGAAGTTTTGAACATACAGGTCACGAGAATAATAAAATCCAAAATTTTTTGCCCAGGAATCATAATAAAACACGAGTAATTTACATCCGTCATAAAAGAATCGATCCGTCGATAAAGATGGAGTGCATGCGCAGAATTCTTAGCGTTGCTGAAAGGAAAATTTAAATTTTTGTCAAAATTATTATGATTAGCTTAGAAACTTACTGCGCATCTGTAATCCAACAATTGACAGAACATGCGACTCCTAAGATGAAGAACCCAAAGAAAAATACAGCTGCCCAACATAAATTCACCAACGTCATTTCCACCAAACCAAATATCGCGACAAATACATAATCTGATTTAGGAATTCTGGATATTGAAAACAAATATTGAGGCCAAACTGAGATAAAAATTATTTCAGACCAAGGCATGCTTCCAAAATAAATGCACTGGAGAACACGGAAACATAAAAATCCAAAATGACAGACTTGAAGAGTGACCATTCCATACCATAGCCATTTTTGAATTCCATGTAATTAAACAAAAATTTTTGTTTTAAAATATGAAACTAATTGTGTTTTGAGTTTTGATGACTAATCTCAGAATTCTGAAGCTTCAGCTCAGCAATAATTGCTCATAAATACCCAGCTGTGCTTTATGCTTATCTTTTCTTATAATTACAAGCAAAATTCGTCTTCCGCTCTCAAATAAATTATTTGTAATAGCTGTATTACGACAAAAGATAAGAATGATAGAAAATGCGCGTAGGGGAGGAAAAAATGAAAATCAATTTCTGATTTGAAATAAACCATACGTAATGTTTTTGCACCGGATTTAATCATCTCACTGCCATTCATATAATTTTTTTAGTAAAATGTCAACAAAACAATACAATGCAATTTTAGTTTAGAACAGCATTGAGTTTTGGAATAATAATAAAAACTTGATCCTCAACTTTTTCTTAATCTGACTTCAATCTTTTCCTTTTTTAACCTGATACACATTTGCACCTGCTTTTAACTCAAACTCAACTAAATCCATGTACAGCACAAGGTAAAATGCAACACGGTACTGTCCTGCACTTGCAAATTAATTAATATGTTAATATATAATGTGTAAATAATCAATAATTATGTGTATTGACGTCAGAACTGACCTAATTAACATGTCAGAGTCAGAACCAAAATGTCATTAAGTGCAAAATATTTGCACTTTGTAGTAATTAACTGTAAAATTAGCTAGGAATGCTCCACTGCACTGTACTGCGTTGATATTAACAATAACAACTCAATTTGCATTCGTACGTCACTCTGACGCTCATTCAACATTCATTCCGCAGTCAAAAATGAATGAGCCCAAAATATTTTTATATTATTATTAAGAAGAGGAAGAAGACAATGCAAACTCATACGTCCGTTCCTTCTGTCCGTCTGTCTCTGTCTTCTCTTCACTTCAAAAGCAGCCTTAGCCAACCTTGAGTTTAAAAATTTTAAAATGCGAGCGAATGCGAAAATCAGAGTTGAGTTTTAAGTTTGAGTTAAGCTGGTTGTTCCGTACAATTGTTAGGATGACTGCTCTGTACAAAAAATAGTATTAAAATTAGTTGTCAGAAATTAAGGTCAAAGGTCATATGTGTTGCGTTGCGTACCTCGGACTTGTTGGCGGCAGGGCGGAGATGCTCAAGGTAGTTGAGTTGAACAGGTTTATTCACAGCTAATTTCTCTAGAGCTTCCTCTAGGGTAAACCATTTCCGCTTACGACCTGAAAAAACATGAAAACAAACATTAAAAATTCCTTCGGGAAAGTTGTAAGCTAATTTTACAAAAAAACTGACCAATTGTCTTGGCGTCATCCCATTCTGCAAGTTCTTCTGTCACAATCATAACGTACACAGTTGTTCGGTATCTTCTCTCCTCATTCTAAAATCAAATCAACACAAAAAACAGAATATTTAGCACTTCTTATGAATTGGATTGATTTTATCATATGGAAGGTCAAACCCAAGGCTATGCTTTAAATAAACTTGAGACCTGAGTTGGATAAATTAAAATATGATTGTATTTAAATTTAAATAAAAACAATAAAAAATAAAATTAATGAACTTATCATTCATTGGCATCGCATCACAATTTAACAATAGAGACATGATATAAGCCAATAGTCAAGCCTAGCCTATTTTAGAATGACTGATTGCTCTCTGACCTTTAGAATTTCAATAGGTCAGCCAGCCAAGCATACAAATGAGACAAACTAAACTCTCTTATGTAATGCAATGCAAAGAACAAATACGACTTGGCTTGGGATTTTTTACACAATGCGACGTGACGTGATGTGATAATCAATTTTCCATTTCTATTTCCTTCCGAGTAAAATAACAAAGCCTAAATGCTTTGGCATTGGGCATGTGCATATAGCGTCATAGCGTGCCAGGCACGAGCCATTACTTTCAATTTTATATTTTGATAATTTTGTCTCGTCGTATTAATAATTGAGTCTAGTTTGCATTCTGCTTACATCGAATGTGCCCAAACATCTGTCAATTTCTCCCCTGACCCCAGCTTCTTCAATGACCTCTCGGATGGCAGCCATGCTCGCAGTCTCATCTGGCTCAATCCCTCCTCCAGGGACAATCCATTGATCTGGCTGTCCTGAGGATGACACGAGTAATACCTGCAATGCACAAATTGACAATTAAAATTCACATTCACATGAAAATATTGTAAATCGATAAATCTATAAAATCTTCCCAAAATAAAATAAAAATACAAAGCAAAATGAGTCTGCAAATAATTAAGTAATTACAAAGCTAAAGAAAATTTGCTTCTTTTTTGTAAAATTCCATAAATTCACATGACCTGACCACCTGACTTCTAGACAGTCTCGTCTCATGTCAAAAACTAATTGCCTAATCAGCAGTCTAGCCTAGTCTTGGGTCTTGGGCTAGGCGCTAGGCTAATGAAAAATGTTGACGTACGTTGCGTATCACATATCACACGGACAAATCTATAAGTTCCAAGCTATATTTTTCATTTTCTTTTCCTTATCTATATCCTGTCTTGTCACTCACGGCACGACTCACTCATTCATTTATTTTGCATATTCTTGGCCAATTCCCAGATAACATGCATGATGCTGCTGCTGCTACTGATGCCAAAGCCAATTTGCTTGTATGAAATAAGCAAGCATAGGCATGGCAGGAAATGGTTTTTGCAATCCTTGCAAAAAATGTATTAAGAAGACGGAAAAGCAAAAGCAAGGCAAAGGCAAGACATTGCACAAAAATAAACTCTACGCTCTTACTACTNTCCTTGCAAAAAATGTATTAAGAAGACGGAAAAGCAAAAGCAAGGCAAAGGCAAGACATTGCACAAAAATAAACTCTACGCTCTTACTACTACTTACTTATCGCATCGCCCACAAAGGTTATTTATACTTGTACATCTAAAAGCAAGCATAAACTTTGGCTAAATGCTAAAACTAACTAACCGTCACCGTCTAAACTATAAACGTTTGCTCTAATTCTTTCATTTTCAGTTCTGTCAGTCAATACTTAATAATTTTTTGCATGGAAAATGAATTCACTAATAAAAACAGGCTAGATGTGTAAAAATTTACAAATAATGCTGATACGACTATAATTAATCGTTATAATTGTAATTAATTAATTAATTTCATTAAAACTTGACTTACTTCAGCTTCTGATTCATTTTTAACACAAATGCAGGCAGCTCTTCTGCGAAAACCTTCAGCGTCGTAGATTCTTGTTGAATTTGGTTTTTCCTTCACCATGTTGATCAAATTAAATAAAATTCACTGGAGTTCAGTTCAGTCTTGTTTTGTATTGATATAAATTAGCACTGACACTATCACGGCAAGGAACTTTCCGTGCTTGTTGCCTGTCCTGGTTTATAACCAAAAAAAAAAGTTTGCAATGAAAGGGAAAGGAGTTCAGCTTCAGCAGAGTAAATAAAGTAATAAAAATTAAATTAGTTCTTGTGTGAGGGTCACAAAAGTCAACAAGACTCAAGACAAGCTTTGCCTTGTACACTGTAGTGTAGTGTATGAGTCGATGGTCTGAAAGGAAATGACTTGATTTGACTTGACTCACCCACGAGGGATTCTCTTGTCTTGTTCTGTCTTGGCTCTAGGCCTAATGTTAAGTAACGTAAAATTTTACATGTAGAACGTAACGTAACCTAGTCCAGTCTCCCGTGCCATGGTTACTGAGTTCAATTTTGATACATGGACTTACAAGTGCACGTCCGATCCGGATATCCGTTTTCCTTCCTGTACCCTTAACGGTAAACTTATTTTGAGACACTTGACTTGACACACTTGACTATTACTATTTGATTATTGTTGACAAGAAGAATGAGAAACAACGGCTCAAAATCCTTTCCTTTTGTATTCTTGTCCTGGCGACGGATTTTTATAGATTATCGATGTGTGACGACAATAGCTATGGGCTATAGCTATAGCAGCAGAATTAAATTTTAATGAGATGCGAATGCCAATGCGATCCGAATTTGTTTTTGCTAGAACGGCGACACAATTCTTGGAACAACAATAAGTCGTCCTGCTGGTCCTATGATTTTCCTTTGGACTTTTTCTTCTTTCCTCCTCTCAGTGACCACGTGCAATTGCAAGAGAAGCAGTAGCATCAAGACATTCTCCATTACGTCTTAATCTTAATCTTCGTCTCCGTCTTGATGAAAAATTATTTGACATCCGTCCGACGCCAGTCAGTCGTCACGTCAAGGAATGTGAACCAATTAGCCAACCACCTTAATTATGCAAGAAACCAGTTTGATAGTCTTAGTCTTGGGCAAGGAAAAGGAAACCTGTAAAAATATTTATAAATATGGTCAGTTCGTATAAAACAAGCTTACAGCAACAATGTCATGTTATAAACTCAACTTACCTTACAAAAAATTGGTTTGCTTTGCCTTTACCTTGTTTAATTAAATTGGTAATACTTCTGTTTTTGTAAATATTTGACTCAAGAACATGGATTGAATTAAACTAAAATACACGACGGGATAGTAGCAGCAGGTGCATTTGCATTGGAATGAAATCGGAGAGTTTCGTGTGTCTGTTCTGTCCTGGCCATTTGCTCATGGGTCGATCCATCGTGCAAATTCGGGTAGAATGGGATGGGGATGAACAGAAATAGAGTTGTGGTTAGCATGGCTATTGGCTATGGCTATATTCATGTATAGTCTAGTTCTAGTCTAGCATCTAGCTGGAAATTCCAGGCAAGAGCAAGGCAAAGCAAAGTGCAGATTTCCCCCTAGGGTTAGTCATAGACCCATCCAATGCCAATGCCTAGCCTATTGCCGGTTTGTCAAACATTTTATCCGCTGACTTTAATAACAAAGAGAATCATGTCCAATTTTTGTTTGTTTTATCCTGACCTGACCTGCTTAATTAATTCACTTGTTGCAATTTGCTGCAGTTTATGAGTTTGTTGTAAATTAAAACTAGCGTATTTATGATTTCCGTCATGTCAGACGTGCAATTATGCATTGGAAAATGAACTGCTGTTGGTAATTCTTCGGTCTCGAAAACGAAAGGCTCTAATTCGGCTCTGTAACCGATTCAAAATTAGAAATCAGTCTAAAGTTTACTTCAGGATGAGGAATTACACGTTAACTGTAGATAACACGGAGTTAGTTAACGCGATTCGAACTACGCTGGCTTAACTGTTATTTTGTACTATGGTTAAGAACGGAATAGAGCAACCCTGTATTTAATTATTGTTAAATACAGCCATCCATTTTAGGAATTTGATGGCTCTTTAACTACATAAATTCAAAAATCGGTCTTTGTTTTCTTGAATTCTCAATATCCTCAAAATAAAATGGTGCGTCTAAAAGTTGACTTTTTGCTTAAGATCGCAATTTGGCCACTCATATTCTTGAAGTGAACGGTCAACGTAGTCGGAATAATGAGAGTGAAAATACAAGACTACAATATTTGCTAAATCCAACCGGATTTCGTGAATTTAAGAAGAGAATGAAACAACGATGCTGGGCTTTTCCGTTCTCTCGATTGTACTTCTCGGAGATATGAGAATGCTTCAGTGTAGGTAGATTAATAATCGTAATCTGATTACATTTAAGTAATCTAGTAATCATGATCTGATTACTAACCTAAAAGTAATCAAGCAATCATGTAATTATATAATATCGCAAAGTTTCAAACTGTGGAACTCTATCCCTAATACAATACCCGAAGTGAACTCACTATTTAAATTTTCCACTCACCTAAGAATGTTCCTGATGAAGAGAAGACTAAATGACCACACGAGATAGATCCATCAAATACAGAATCTTGCCTCTATGGGTCAGTCAGATAGTCAACCCAAAAATGAACAGATGAATCAGAACTCAAAGGCTATCAAACAGTGAGTCAAGATTAAGGAGTGTGTCAAAATCAAGAAGTAGGCTAGAACCCTGTCAAATTTCAAATTAATGGGGAAAGGGGTGCAGTGCCATAACGAAGTAAGAAAATGCCCTGTCAATTTTTAACAGTGAAGGAGTGCAGTGTCAAAATTAAGTGAATTAGGGCCTTGTCAAGTTTTTAATTAACGCGGGAAGAGGTGCAGGGCCGTAATTGAGTAGGCGTTTCCCTTCATTGCGTTGCATTCCTGCGAAAGCATAAGAATGATCACGCTTTTCACGCCCTTCACACCCGGCCAGCGCTGCCAAATATCAAGCAACGGGGGGGGGGGGGGAGTTCCATGGCTTCATACGGTTTTGGACCCGCTAAGGTCAATAGCCTCTAGAAATCACGAGATTCGTTAGTATGTTATAATATCTTAATCTTTTAACTTTACAAAATTTTAAAAATTTGATAACTATCTATAAATTCAGGAAATTTTTTTTATACTAGATAAACTGACCAAATGCTGAGAATAATGTACTTGTTACGTTGTGTAAGTGTATTTTTGTCAGTTGAATAAACGAACAACCGATCAATCCATATGAACTGAGTGAGCTTAGCCGGGCTTTCTGGGTTTGCGTTTGCCTTGTCGTTTCTTCTGAATATGAAAAATAGGAAGGAGGGAAGAAAATTCTATTAATGAAACTTTAATTCATATAGTTTTAAAGCTTTGAGTCTTTAGCTTCCTCTTTCCGTTGCGCGAATGCGCTGGTTTGGATGAACTCAAAATGGAAATAGAAAGTTCTCTCTTTTTCCTGAAAACTGTTCATTTATTATATCACATCCATCTGTCAACTCAAGGACTTTTATTTCTCCTGCTTTACTCAAACTAACAGTAATACGTATATTCTAAAAATCGTTCAAAATTTATTTTCATCGGTGTTGTTTCCAAAATTGAAAATTAAAGAATTTTTGTCATGTATGTAAAGTAATTGTTAAATATGCCCCTGTGCAGCTCTTCTAGAAATGAACTTCAATCTACATTTAATTTTAATAGTTCACTAAAAGATAGAAAAGAGATAGTTACTCTTTAATGAAAAAGAAAAACGACTACAGCAACAATTTTTCCATTGTTATTTTCCTGGATTTTCATTTCATCATCATCCCTCATGATCTGGACTTCAAGAAGCAGTTTGTACCAGAAACGTGTGATATGGGGACTCACGGCTTTGATCAGAAAAATTCTGTTCATGAATTGGACTACCAAAGTCCGAGTTTCCATTGTTGCCCATTCCACGTTTGCAATCTCCCCACTGACCAAAACCAAAAACCAATCTGACCAGTGACCTAGAGCAAAATAAATAAATACAAATAACGACAAATTATGCCAATTGCAATAAGAAAAAATCATTATGGGGATGCATGATTCGATTTATAAGTGAAAAATGTGGCATTTTCACTTATATATGAAATA
>WJEZ01003638.1:0-10434 GCA_009869925.1 Thalassaphorura encarpata
GATATCTGATGCTACACTTCTAATTTAATTGTCCTCCGCCCAGCTTTCAAGTATCGGGTATATGGAAATTGTATTAAACGATTGGATTATTTATCCTTAGAAATACCGGATGGTGATTTCAATTAAATTCAACCAAACAAAGAACCTGTAGTAAAGTAATTAAATATTTAACATAATTTAGAATACGCATAATGTTTAAATTACGATACAAGTAACTTAATTATAGTTAATGATTCTAGCATTAAGACTATATAGTTCAATAAAAACAGTTTTGGTTTATATATTACTAATCAGTTATTTTCATTAGCTAATCTTTATCAATTCCATTCCTTTTAAAATTAGGCAAATCGATGAGGTAAATAAATATTACATTTAATTTAGCTGAGACTTCCACAAAAAAAATTTAGGATTCGTTCACTTTTTCTAAAAACTTGTGCAATAAAATGAAAGCGAGAGGGTTTATGTTATTTGTTTCTCAGTTTCTACATTCCCTTGATTAATTCGTAACAAAGAAAGAAGAACTGGACATGCATGGATCTCATTCTTTTAAGATTTATATTATAGTGAACAAACTTCAAGGGCATAATCGCAAATTATACTCGAACTATCGGTTGAATTGACTTGTCTTGGCATAGCATAGCATAGCAGGGCCTTATACGCAAAAATAATTTGAAGAGACAGATTGAAGATAACCTACTTCACTGGAAGGAAGGAGGAATACGTACAATACAGTGTAATGCTAATGCTAATGTCAATGGAGAGATGAGATTATCTAATTATTTCTCTGACCGTCTTTGCTATTGCCATTCCTTCACATGACTGACAATAGCAATGTAAAAGTGGAAACCACCGGAAATGTTCTATCTTGCGGTTTTTACCTTCAAACAGATTCGGGTTCTTCTTATTAATTAAAGTATCTTAATGGTGAATATTCTTGACGCTCCATCCATGTCGATGTCCATCCAGCCTTGCCTCCAAAAATACTTTGTATGGTTCAATTCATACATACATACACAAAGGCAAGGCAACTCCATTAAACCAAACGCAGAAATTAATTTATCATTCTGGCAACTCACCATCCAGCTGGACGAGAACCAAACCCTTTGCGTTTATTCGAATTAATTAAAATGAAAATAGGATAAAAAGTTTCAAAATTCAAAATCAAGTTGCATTTCATCAGCGTCAACGGAAATTTGGAAGGATTTTCAAAATCTGTTATTTGGAATTAATACACACTCAAAATGGCGGCAATTGAATTGACTTTGTATTTGTTGCTCACAACGTTTCTTTTTGGAATCTCAAATGCACAAGAGGTAAGAGAATAATAATATGTAAAATTTGAAGTTATTTTTCAAAAATTTAAGATAAGAAAAGCGCTAAAATTATAGACAGTGGCAACTGAATCGGATAAATATATCTGATAGCGATAATGAGCAATAGTGAAAATTCAAAAGTGTAAAGTTTTGATTTCGCTCAAGCATAATTCCTAAATGCTATAATTTGAAAGCATTAAATTTATTCAGGATGTGTGCATGAAATAATGCTCATCTCGTTCCAATAATACTTTGACGCTTCATCTTAATTTTCAAAATTTCTCAACAATTGCAAAAAACTAATTTTCTTGATTTTTAAAATCTGAGGTTTTAATAAAACTTAATTTAATTTCTGTAGGACAAGATTCCATATTTCTAAAATTACTGAGTCAATACAAATTAGTCGTGAAATTTTATGACGTATTTTTTATTTTCCAGGGAATTGATGCAGTTATGGTGAGTAACATGAAATATGGAATCACGATTCTTATCATCCTTTTTGTGATTCTGCTCATCATCACCTGCACTGGATGTTATCTCATGACCGCAATCAACAAAAGTTATCACAAATCCTACATGAGTGACGTTCAGAAGCTTTATCTTGAATCCTTGAGGGAAGAAGAGGAAGGAGGTGGAAGAAGTGCAGGAATGAGTGAAGGGATGAGTGGAGGAATGAGCAAACGATCTTGGAGAGAAGCTTGGCAACAAATGCAATCCAGTAGTAGTTGGCTCAGTAGAAAAGAAAAAATGGAGGCTTCTGCTGAGGGTGAAGGAGGTGAGGAACAAACGCAAATGCAAGTAGAAACAACTGAAAATCAAATGACAAGTGAATCGTCTGAGGCTACTACGAGGGTCAGCACTATGGAACGAATTCAATCAATGACGACGAGTTCGTGGACAACAATGCGAGAGAAAATCCTTGCCTTGTCTAGACGCTCACGCCAAGGTCAGGATGAAGAGGCGGTTGACCAAGAAGCAGCAATGGAGCAGGTCACTTCAGACCAAACAGAATCAGCTCCACCTGGAAGTGGTGGAGAAGAAACAACGATTGTGACAGAAACTACAGAAACAACCACCAAAAAAGGATTTTGGCCAGTTGGACTTTTTAAAAAGAAGCAAACCACTGAGACAACAGAAACTACTGAGACTACTGAACAAATCATAACGGAAGAAATGCAAACAGCGATATCATCAGATGAGCAAGAATCAGCTCCACCACCATCCAAAAAAGAATTGAAAATGGAAGAAAAACAAAGAAAGGAACAAGAGAAGCTTGAAGCCAAGCGACTGAAGGAGCAAGCCAAACTGGAAGCTTTGGAGGCTCAAAGGCTAAAGGACGAGGAGGCAAAGGAACTCGCAGCTCAAAAAGAACAAGAAAGATTACAGAGGGAAGAACAACTAGCAAATGAGAAGGCAGCCCTCAAGGCAGAAAAGCAGAGATTAAAAGAAGAAGCAAAGGAAGCTGAGCGGTTACGACGTGAGCAAGAAGAATTGGCAAAGGAAGAAAAACGAAAACAAAAAGAACAAGAAAAAGCTGAAGCTATGGAGCAGGAAAGACTCAGACTCGAGAAGGAGGCACAAGAACTAGCCATCCTAATTGAAGAGAAAAGAATCATAAAAGAGAAAGAAATGGCTGACGCCAAAGAACGGGAGAGGCTAAGGATTGAGCAAGAGGAACAACTGGCCCGGGAGAAGGCAATGTCTAAGGAAGAGAGACAAAAGGCCAAAGACCAAGCGGCAGAGGAAGCCAAAGAATTGGAGCGAATGAGGTTAGAGAAGGAAGCAGAAGACCTCAAAGAAAAAGAACGTCTAAAGGAGGAAAAACGTCTTCAAAAAGAAAAAGAGAAAGAAGAAGCAAATGAACGTGAGCGACTAAGACTAGAGAAACTAGAGCAGGAGGAGAGAGAAAAGCTGATGACAAAAGAAGAAAGACAAAAGCTTCGAGATGAAGAAGCCAAAGAGCGAGAGAGGTTAAAATTAGAAAAACAACAACAAAAGGAAGAAGAAGCCAAGGAAAAGGAAAGACTTCGCCTCGAAAAATTGGAACTAGAAGCCAAGCTTAAGGAAGAAAGACGAAGACTCAAGGAAGAAGCCAAGGAGGCAGAGCGTCTTAAGCGTGAAGAACTTGCACGTCTCAAACAAGAAGCAAAGGAACAAGCTGCTTTGGCAGAACTAGAGAAAATCAAACAAGAGGCGGCTGAAGCTGTACGAAAACAACACGAAAAAGAACAGCAGGCCTTAGCAGAAGAAGAAATGGTCCAACCAGTAGAAACCGAACAAATGCAAAGTTCAGCCCCAACTCTAGAGTCAGGTGCTCCAGGGGAGGATGAGCTACGTCGTGCACAAGAAGAGCAAGCTCAAAGATTACTAGAAGAAAAGAAATTACTCGAGCAACAAAAACTTCAAGCAAAACTGGATGAGAAGAAACGGTTAGAAGAATTAAAAGCACTCGAACATCAAAAGAAGCTTGAAGAAATGAAAAGATTAGAAGAACTTCGCCTTCAAGAACAAGAGCGCCGCTTGGGTGAAAAAGCCAAACTTGAAGAATTGAAAGCACAAGAAAAGCAAAGAAAATTGGAAGAAAAGAAATTATTGGAAGAGCAGAGATTGCTGGAGCTTCGTAGAAAACTTGAAGAGCAGAAGCTTCTGGAGGAACAGAAACGTCTCGAGGCCCAGCGACTCCTAGATGAAGCCAAACGTCTGGAGGCTGAGCGACTCTTGGAAAAGAAGCGACAACTGGAAGAACGCAAGAGGCTCGAAGAGGAAAGACTCGCTGAGGAAGAAAGACTCAAAGAGCAGAAGCGACTTGCAAAGGAAGCACAACAAGTTGCAGGAAAAATCGTTGAAGAAAAGAAAGTTCAAGATGAATTATACCAACGCAGCGCCGTTGTCGTGGATGGCGGGAGAAGGGCAATTGACGAGGAACTTTTGAAATTAGAAGATGCACGAAGACAACAATTGGAAGAAGAATTATTCCAAAGGCATCGACTCGAATTGGAAGAAAGGTTGAGGATGCGAGCTTTAGAAATTGAGCGGGAACTTCAAATGCAAGAACAAGTTACAGTGACTACCACAACCATTACGACCACAAGATTGACGAAGCAAGCCAAAACGTCCGGAGAAGGAAGTTCAGGAGCAAAATATTATCTTCGTGAAGCCATGGATCCAGAAATCACTAAAAGATATTATACCGATAATGTACGAATCGTGAAGAAAGATGGAGTTATTGTCCCAGAAGAATCAAGCTCGACTTCGCTTTCCCATGAGGTCAAATCTGAAGGTGGTTCTCAATCTTATGAGGTCAAATCAGCCTCAGCATCTGGCTCAGCTTCCCAGTCATATGAAACCAGAACGTCCGGAGGTGGTGGTGACGGAAGTTCAAGCTCAGGGGCAAGATATTATATTCGGGAAACAATGGAACCTGAAATCACTAAAAAATATTACACCGATAGTGTTCGTATCGTAAAGAAAGGTGGAGTCGTCGTCCCGGAAGAATCCAGCTCAATCTCAGAATCACATGAGGTCAAATCAGGTGGAGGTGGAGCATCTGAATCATATGAGGTCAAATCAGGCTCAGCATCCCAATCATCACATTCACAATCCTATGAAGTTAAACCAGGGGGAAAATCCCAATCCAAGAAATCAAAATCCTTTGAACGATCTACAGTCAAATTCTCAGATACTGATGTGTAGATAATGTAGAGTGTTTAAATCCAAATTAATTAATTAGTAGTGCCATTTTTATTGCAAATGTTAAAACGGGTGTGATTGTGTCATAAAAATTTGAAAAAGTTTCGTTCTATCGCAAATTTTCTTATCAGGAATCAGATTTTAGGAAAGTAGTGATTTTAACCCAAAAATCTATTAGGCTTCATATTGCTTCATATTAATCATTGCAGCCTTTCCCTGCGTAAAATAAATATTTTTGCATTTATCTTTCAATTCAATTCTGCGAAAATAGATTGAAGCTTCTTTGCTGAGTATAAATAATTTTTATCTTGCAAAGTTTTGCCTACTTGTCATGTCATTCCATACACTTCGCATAAAAGTTTCAACAACCCCTTGCCATGTCTTCAATTAAATTAAATAATGATTGCGGTCCGATTTTGCGGTCAGGTTCAACACTTAGCAGGAAATACCCTAATCTGCGGTTTTGTCAACGAGAATAATGAGGACGGACAAATGCCTGGCCTGGACAAGAGCATGGTCATCCCACGCTGGCCAAAAATCTGAACTGCCTTGGCTTGCCTAGTGACGCTGACGCTTTAATTAATAGTCTCTGATTAATTTCTCTCCTCGTCCATCTGTCACGCTCACCTAACGTAGTTTTCCCATTCATACAAAATCAAAACTTTTTTCCCTATATATTTATCAAATCTCAAATGTAAACATTTATCATCAGTGGAAGTGCTAAGAACAAAATATAATTTAGACATTCAGAAGTTAATCATTGTGTTCAATATGAAATTAATAAATCCCTCTACGTTCGTCGTCCTCGTCATCTTAATTTTTAACACTTGCTCAGCTCTACCAAAGCCAGAGGGTGAAGGAGAGGTAAATTACTCATACCTTGTTATTAGTATTTGTGCTATTAATTTATTTCTACTACTTTTGCATAGGCGGGTGCACCATCTCCTCCTGCAGATGTAAGTGGAGTTTTAATTATTTTATCTTCCATTAGAATGAAAATTTAAAAGCTTATTTAATTCCGGCTATTTATTAAATTAATTTTAGGGTGAAAATCAACCAGCAGCCTCAAGTAATGATGGAACAGGAGATACAAAACCTGTTGAGGTAAGAGAAGTCGTCCTCGTCATCTTAATTTTTAACACTTGCTCAGCTCTACCAAAGCCAGAGGGTGAAGGAGAGGTAAATTACTCATACCTTGTTATTAGTATTTGTGTTATTAATTTATTTCTACTACTTTTGCATAGGCGGGTGCACCATCTCCTCCTGCAGTTGTAAGTGGAACTTTAATTATTTTAACTTCCATTGGAATGAAAATTTGAAAGCTTATTTAATTCCGGCTATTTATTAAATTAATTTTAGGGTGAAAATCAACCAGCAGCCTCAAGTAATGATGGAACAGGAGATACAAAACCTGTTGAGGTAAGAGAAAATATTTTTATAGTTATTGATAATTGTATAATCTTTATGATTTTTTATTCATAGGGAGACGTGAAGTCATCCGGTGAAGAAAAACTTGCCCTTGCTCCTGTTGCTGCTGCCGCAGAGGCGCCTGAAGAATGTGACACAAAATGTCTGACCACCAAATTGTCTCATCAGACCACGATCATAATTTTCATTTGCATCATCGTCTGTGTCATCCTCCTCATCGTCATCCTCTTCTTTTGCTATTTTATGAAGAAATTACATGGCAAAGCTTTGCTCACCACGGATCATGCAACGGTAAGGATTTAAATCATGAATATTTTTTACTTATAATTCATTTTTCTGATTTTTATTATCTTTTTTTTAGATAATCAAGCGTCCCACCAAGACATTTGTGAGCCCAGAAGAATATACAACAAAACAAACTGAAACCACAACTATTCCTGGGGATAATCCAAACGAATCCAGAGTCATTACAACTACTACGACTAAAATTGTTTCGAAAACATCAACAGAAGACGAATTATAAAAGCATAGATTACAAAGAATGAAATTAGATCTTGTTATGGTTAATTCTTCTAATTACAGTACCGTTTCAGATCGTGTTCAAATTAATCCAAATATTAGAAGAGAAAAATACCCCTACTTTGTACTGCTGCTCACTCAGAGAAATAAAATTTTAAAAACCCAAAATACGGATTCCGTCTTAATATTTTTATCACAATGAGATATGCGATAATTTATTATCTTCGACTCAAATTGTATGAGAATGAAATATAGAAGTTGGACAGCAATTTTTTCTGAGACATAAAACTGTATCATTTACATTTTTTTCATTATTGTGTAATTTTAACTAAGATTTTGAGGGTATTGAATTTAAGCATTTTTGTTTCCATTAATTTCATCCATCACTTTGAACTGCTTGGCCCTTGCGAAACTTGATGAGTTCAAACGCACGATTTGATATGGTAGAAACCATATACCACAGTGAAAAATGGACTCAAGCCGCCAAAGGATAAGAAAAAATTAATTAAAGTCATAATCAACTGCCATATTTTAACATCACTACATTGGTTTTGATTAATTATTCAAAAGCGGCGTGTAATCAATAAATGACGAATGCGGTCCCTGTGTTCTTACCGCTATCGAATCTTCTGGCACCCGCTTGTTGAATAATTTCTGATTGATGCTTTTTTACATTTCTTTAGCTTCCTCGGGTGTCTTTTTTATTCGAGTGATATTATTGTGTAGATTGGATTAAAACTTCTTGGACTACTTGAACTAGAATAACACAAATTAGCCAGCAGGTGTGTTCGTTTGAACGTACTACATATTTTTAGTTTGTTTTGAAATTCATAACGCCAATTCTCATTACAGATATTCTGAGAATAAGGAGAGGAATGGAACCAAAATGACCCTAAGAAAAATGCAATTCCAGCCAATACGCATTTCCAAAATTCCATCAATGGCTGGAACTGCACTTTTGTTCTCGCTGTGCGTTTGCTTCGTCTTAACAACTGCAAGTCACCCGCCTGAACAACTCGTTGAAATTGGAAATGTGCATGTGGTAAGTCCTTCGGTTATTTATTGGAAGAAAAAATGCAGTTAAAAGTTTGTTTTTATACGTTAAATAGAAACAAAATGATGTGGAATCTGGACCTGCCTTCGTTGAAAGTATTCGCAAGGTTGATACAGAATGGTCACCACCGCTTACAGGAACACCAACCAAGGTGCGCTCTTATCTTATAGTGAAAGGTACCTTGAAAAATCTTACTAATTTTCTGTATATTGAACAGGCTCAAAGTTCAAATCATCGTGATGAATTGTACGTCAGCTCACAGTTGAGCAAAGCCAAAGGACTTGGTCGAGTACAAGCTATATCCAGCTCGCCAATGGCCGTAAGTGCTTCATATTTTAGAAAATCCAAATATCATCCTAGATTTTGTCTAATTTTGCAATTTATTCATCCAATTTTTAGACTGGTGGGGATAATCGTCAAAAAATACTAACATCAAGTAGAAGCAGCCCTCCAACATCACAAGTAAAAATTCGGACAAAAATAAATTCCGGTGGTTTGCATGAAGTGCGATTGCCCAATAAAAAATTAGATCATGGCGTCACAGTCGGTTCATTTCCATCAGTTCAAGAATCGCGTGATCGAAATCTAAATAAACTACATACTACTACCGAAACAATCAACCCTATTACCAGCAGTAGGAGTAAAATCGTCGTAGCCGATGTGAATCCGAAAGAAACAACAGAATTNTCATTTCCATCAGTTCAAGAATCGCGTGATCGAAATCTAAATAAACTACATACTACTACCGAAACAATCAACCCTATTACCAGCAGTAGGAGTAAAATCGTCGTAGCCGATGTGAATCCGAAAGAAACAACAGAATTGTTTTCCACTCCGCAATTCATTGTGCCGATTAGCACACAAGGTGATGAACAGCTCGCAGGACTCGGAACACACGATTTGGCATTGGCAGGGAGTATATTGGCAAATTATAATCAACAACAAATCCAAGC
Source organism: Thalassaphorura encarpata (assembly GCA_009869925.1). Classification (NCBI taxonomy): domain Eukaryota; kingdom Metazoa; phylum Arthropoda; class Collembola; order Poduromorpha; family Onychiuridae; genus Thalassaphorura; species Thalassaphorura encarpata. The sequence continues at coordinate 8,958 of WJEZ01003638.1, forward strand.
AAAACCTCAGACTCAGGCGCTAAGGAACGAAGTCATCACACTTCAACAGAGTCATCCACAAATTGCTTCCGCTACAGCTCATGAAAACGTAGCGATGCTAGGACAGATTCCATCTTATTCAAAATCTCAAAATTTGAATGAAATAATCGAGCCAGGCATCACGAAACAAAATATGATCGGTGAACCACAAACAGAAAATATCAGTAAAAATGTGAAGATAATAACACTGCCACAATCTGATACACGAGTTAACAGTAACACCGAATATATCACGTCGAATCTACCAAAGATCACACAAACTGATATGATGCAAGAAAATGGCAAAGTGAGAATAATAACTCTTCCACAAGGACTAATTGAAAGTGACGCAGAGACGGATATTCTATTTAAGCCAATTATACCAGAAGTCACAACAATTGAACCACAGCCAGAAAATGGCAATGCAAGGATAATAGAGCTTCCATTCCCACAGCCTAAAGGGCAAATTGAAACGATGAAGGAGAACATCATTCCATTTATTACCACAGCCTAAAGGACGAATTGAAACTTTGAAGGAGAACAGCATTCCATTGGTCGGAGTTAATCAACCAGAAGTACAATTGAAAAATCTACAAGGTAACAGCAATATGAGGATAATGGAACTGCCACTGCCAGACCCTGAGATTCAATTTGAGGGTGAGACCCAAAATATAATTCCGTTGGAGTCAAGTCAGCCAGAGATTAACCAAAAGATGGAAGAAAACGGGAATGTGAAGATAACAGAACTCGAATTGCCAGAGCCTGCATCCCGAATGGATAAAGAGATCGAACATGTTAGTCCGTTGGAGTCCGACCTCCCAGAAGTCGAGCATGTGAACATGATTACTTTGCCCATAAATGAACCAATTGTCTCAAATTTCACTGGTGCTGTAAAATCAAATGAAGCAGTTGAACCACAAAATCAAATCACTGCTAAAATGATAACACTACCAGAACCTCAGGAAGAAATTGCTGATAAAAACAATGTTCATCTTTTAACCTTACCAGCCCAGCCGGAAATTGCTAAAGAAATTAGTCTTCCAGAATTTCAAACGTTGGCAAATGAGACATCACAGGAATCGGAAGAATTAGAGCGTACAGACGGCCTTTTGTACGCATTCGCCTCCCCTGTTCTTAATCTTGATGATTTTTCAAGCGTTGAAGGAAACTACACCGAATCCACGGAGTACGTTAATGAGAATGACACCAATATTTCGACAGAGAATATAACAACAACATACGGTGGGTCCGGTACCATACAATTAGCAGGGATTGGAGTAATTTCAAAGACCGGAAAACAATTATCGGACGAATTCGAAGAAAACGAGTTAAAAACTAATACAATTCCACAGAATTGTCCAAGGACAGGTGAACAAGGGCCCTTCCCAGCAATTGATGCGAAACGGACTGCTGAGAACGGTGAAATATTGACAAACATTGAAGAAATCATTTTCTTGGT
>WJEZ01003639.1:0-10433 GCA_009869925.1 Thalassaphorura encarpata
AACAAGGGATGTAAAAGCACCAGATTTTAAAATTTCTATTTGGTACATATCAGCAGCCTTTATAATATTTCCCATTTCTTCAATACTTGCTTCCATTGGGGCTAAATTCAGACGGCCCGTATACATGAATTCCAGGACAGAATTCAAAGTAGTTGTTGAAATTTCCTCCAGTTGAATTGTAGACGCAGTCGATTCTTTCATTCCACTTTCAAACATTGCATGAAAATATGGTGATCTTGCTAAAAAGTTTAAGAATATTAATTAATACTAATTCAGCTAATAATTTGACCTTTGACCTTACCAGATAAAATTAATTTGTGTGCTTTAATCTCTCCTCCGTCTGAACAATGCAGTGTGACATCAGCCAAATGCTTGGATTTCCACAACACAGCCAAGTCATTCGATAGTTCATCTTTATGCTCAACACCTGATAAATTAATTTAGCAATAATTAATAATACAAATTAAAAATAAAGAATTAGCATACAGAAAGGAGGATCGCCAAATTGGATTTTACAGTCTGGATTTGGATTTGGACTCGGATTTGGAGATGGAACGATGTGCACACCGTTTCGAAGTATCATCGGACGATCACGGTTGAGATTGACATGTTGAGCAAATGCTTGCGCCTGTGTTTTAGTGAAAAAAGTATAAAATAATAAATTAAAATAAGAAAGTTAAAAAATAAAAAAGTAATTTTAATTTGTGTTAATTACAAATTGCTCTGGCCTAGGCTGTGCCTGTGCCTGTGCCTGTGGCTGCTGCTGTTGGCGACCTGGCATGGGAAATCCAAAACCAATCATTCTCCCTGGATCTTGCATTTGAAAATTGAACTATAATTTCACTAATTAATAAAATAATTAATTAATGTCTCTCATGAACGTCACAGATTGGATGACAATGTCAAAAAGTGAAAATTGTCGGATTCAAAACGCAAGCCCATATCCGCCTTCCAGTTCCAATGTAAAATCTCCGTGCACCCCACGTGTAGACAAATTGGTACGCTTTAATTAACTAATTAATTAATTCGTCCATTAACTACTACATAAATATATAGATTTATTAATTATTTTTTTTGAAATTATGATCAAGTTGAATAATTTGTATTTTATTTTACTTACACAAGGACTTTAAATTTACGTAAATATGAATACAACAATTTGCACAAGACTTCAATTAAAAAAACAATAAATGAAAATCCTAGCCCAAGAGAACTAATGATAAATATTTTTGCATTATTAGATTTAATACTAAAAGGACGTGGCTCTAAATTTTCTTCTGGACGGGTAGATGGAAATGGGATGATTTCTCCATGCAAACTTGGATCGTAATTTAATGCATTGTTCCAAAAATTGTAAAGTCCACCTTGCACAACCATTTGAAATCTCATCTTCAAATAGTTTGTAACAATTGCACTAGATTTACTCCCAAGAGTCACCCATGCTTGGTTGACGACCAAATGTCTATCAAGGCTTTTTCGAAATTTTCTCAATGGAACATTTGGAATATTCTTCCTCATTGTTTTAATAAGTTGAGAGTCCAGGCCCAAGTATGCTGTAGAATTGCAATCCAAGATTTGTTTTATAGAGTGTTCGAAATTAGATGGCATTCCTAATTTTTTGTACAGCTGGTCATATAATTCTTTTTCTTCGCGCCCAAGAGCACTTGCGCCATTGCCAAATCCTGCCTGTACATATTCTGTGCAATCTAAAAAGAAATTCTTGTAAAGTCTCAAATATCCGTCATAATGTTTAATGCCTTTCTGCACCCCTTTATAATTTTCAAGGTGTGTTCTACCAATCGGTGGGTAATCCGTGTAAAGGGTTACATTGTGACTAATGAGGTCTTCAAACTTTTCCAAGTATTTTGGTGGCCTTGGGGCATATACCATACTGGTGATAATTCCTTTGTATGCATTTGAAAGAATGATTCCTCCTAGGAACCACAATGTGAAAACTAGTGTCAATTTTCTGCTGCTGTACTTTGGTACATCTACACCTTGTTCAAGTAAAAGAGTTGGAATTGCCATGACCAGTTTGACCTTTTTACCCGACGTGGCCAAGGCCAGGACGAAGATTGTAGTGATGAGAGTAGCAGAAGCTAAGGTGATCCACGTCGCATTTTCAAATGGTGTCGTAAATCTTGAGAAAAAAGTCTCATGAGAAACTATGGTGCATGATAGAAATGAAAATCCATCTCCAGACACAATGGCCGTGACCTTTGGGTCATTTTTTGTCCATAGTTTTGATAATGGGGTGAGGGAATGGGTTATTGAGATGGTTGGTGCTAGAATTTCAATGGCTGTTCGATTGTTTGAATCTTTGCTGATCAAATCTATAATTTGAGCACCCAATGTTGTGAATTTAGCTGGATGCAGATAAATTTTAAATGGAGAATATGCTTGATTCCTCCGTAGGATTTGAGATATGGTCAAAGTTCGAACATTGAGGTCAACAACTTGAATGAAAACCAAAATAACCTTGATGTACTGCTGTGGCCAGAAAATATCTAGCAAGGTCAAATTTTAACCCTTGTAGAATTTTGGGCGCATGATGAGGTTTTTTTATTTTTAATATTTTTCTATGTTCTGTCCAAAAAGGTTGAACATTGACAAATTTATCCTTCGTCGCGGCCCAAAGAAATATATTCAACTTGCTTGGGTCAAGATATTTGCGAATATCAGAATTATAAATCGCACTTGAATTTGTTGAAATAAAATGAATGTCAACTGCATCAAAATCCAAAGTGTTCAAACTGGAGTCTGGTGCTAAGTAAATATTTTGTTGTCCAAGTCCATGATGAATATTCCGTAATAAATAAACGACGGGGATCCAATCCAGTTGGAGGTCAGAGGATAAAAATATTTGAACTAATCCAAGGGATTTTATCATAATAGTATTTCCAAATCTCGATACTTTTAATATGTGCGTGTAGTTCGCTAACAGTGCCCAATTCTGTCGTAATTGATCTCTCGTGTACATTGCAAAATCTACTCCATTCACAATTCTTACGGGATATTTCAGAGGTTTAGTTTGTACGTTATTTTGAATATAAATTAAATTGACCGTGTAATTTGCATAGGCGCTGAGTAGTGGGTTCAAGTCTAATATTTGAATTTGGTTGGCTGTTATAATTTTTGACATTAGTGCAAAAATAACAATTATTTTTCTAAAACTTACTAATGGATCCATACTGCCAGCTATTAAAAATGAAGAACTGAACCTTGGAAATATCATTTGGTATGGAATGTGAAAATTTACATGGGAAATAATAGATTTTTAGATAAAATCTAAATTGTACATTTTACGAGTGATTCGTATTCGTGCAAGAAAAAAAAAGGATTACTTTTCGAGAACTCAAAACAAATATAGGAACAAAAATCTTCATTTATTATTCAGTCGAATGGATTTTCAATTGATAATCACAAAAAGGACAATACTACGTCTAAAATAAATGACCAGCCCTATAAATGCTAAATAAATAATATACGCCTGACTTAATACATTGATATAAAACAAAACTCGTTAATGCAGTTCTCCAATTGAAAAATTTCTTGTTTCCAGCTATAAACACTCCAAATGGATAAATATAAGCAAAATAAAGTAATTGTTGAAACGCATAAATTGCAGTAGTAGTACAAAATCTTAATGGCTTAACTTGGGCTGTTGGAATGTGTACACCGTATCTTAATTTCAAAGCAAAATTTTCACAGTTAAAATTTCTAATATTATATTTTATTGGATAAGCCCAAGGATCTTGAGCTGATTCCCAAGCTTTTTGTGCTTCTTGTACAATTTTCCATCCTTTTCTTCTTTTTCTGACTCCATGCCTCAAGGCTTGATCAACGCGATTGTCAATTTTACATTTAGAAGTTCCAATTACAGATTCAAGTTTTTCTAATGCAATCACACCTGGTTGATCCACCCATTCGTCAGGTAATAAATCCAAATGGTCACTAAAATAATCAATCACAGCTTTTCCTGCATCCGATTGTTCCTCGGCAGCATATAAATGAACACAATAGCCTCCGCCGATATTAACCATAAAATGTTCAACTATCCCACGTTGAACAGAAATCATGTCACCGATTTTTAAATGTGGTTCTATTTTTTTTAATGAATCAAAGAGTTTTGGTGGATTTCCCCAAAAACTATATGGAATCTCAGGATCTGATTTAATTTCTAGTAGTTCGTCCTCGTCCACATTCACATTCACAGTGTGTGTATTTATATTTCCCATGTTTTCGGAACAAACACAAAATTTGTTAATTTTCAACTTTTTGGCAAGGAGTAAATAATTTTTACTATAGTATTAGTGCCAATGGGTTAAAGAGAGTGTGATATAAATTCCCCATGTGACTTGCTATTGTGTGTATCTGTGTATATTGCACTTTAGTCAGAGATTACGTAATGCAACTTGTAATATCGAGTTCTACCTTCCTGCATTACACTAGTAAACACAGAACGCAACACACATGCAAAAACAAATGCTTTACATGTTTAATACAACACATTTTTTGAGTTGCCTATTACATTATACATATTTGACGAAATTGACCTAAATCATTTGCGTTCCAAAAATTCTCAAGCTGAATGTTCAAACTGGTTTGAATTGCAACCTTATTTAGAATTCTGATTGAACAGTACATGCTCTGATAGGATTGAGGCTCGTGCAAATAGTCCGTATAAGGATGCTAAGATATTAAAATTTAAATATTCACACATGATGGATTTTGTCAAATGTCACTTCAACGTAAACGTCAAAAGTTTCCAACCAAAGCTTATACTGTCAAGCTTCGTTCGAAATTCAGTTTAGGTTTGGTATTCATATGTTATTGACTTGTGTTTGAGCGTTTGGAATATCAGTTACAAGCTCAGTAGAATATAAAAAAAAATTATGGGAAAGCCAAAGTTTTTAAGTATACATGAGTGTCAATGCGATTTCGAGTGAAGTTCAGTCCATAATTTTAAGCACAGCCAACTGTATCGTCACGCTCGTCGGTGAAAAGGCTGAATGTCAAATGCTGAATACATACGTAGAGATGCATGAAGATAACACTCCAATAATATTGGCTAATACTTTTAAAACTACAGACCAATTTAATGAAACGGTTCCAATTAGTACTATAACAAAGTATTTGAATTGCCGTGTTCAGATTTTGATTGTTCTTGTGAAGTCTGAGGCCATAGGAATATTCGACAGTATAAAAAATATGATTTGCGCTACCATCCTTTAAAATGAGAATCAAGATATGATCATCTTCGTCACTCATGATCAGTTAAGACAAAATAACTGGAGCTCTACTTTTCACAAATGTTTGTAGCCCATTTCGCCAAGACTTGTAAATCATATATATTTTGGGATGGAAAATTTGGAGAATCAAATCCACGCTTTTTGCATACGGGTGATTGCGCAGCTCTTGAACTTTCAAAATTCTACAATTTTACAACTATAGAGCACACTGGAAGTCTTGATGACTACTTGAGGGCTCATTTAGGTTTTGACGTTTATTTGGGGGAAAATTGCGACAGATCATTTTTTAAGTCGACATAAAGATTGATGAGAACAAAGATTGATAGGAAACAATTTTTTATATTTATTTTATTGGATAAACAATTCATCCCAAATATGAATATAAAAGCAATGTATAATTCAATAGACACAATGATGTGGGTATTTTACATGGTTTCTATTGTAATTGTACCGTATGTCCCGTAATTAGCACTCTTTTTTATTTACTAGCAACGGAACGAATTTTGAATTTTTTATGTTACAGTCAAACTAAATTAATAGTAACTAACGGTCTTAGCCAGCGCAAGCGCAAGCGCTGGCCGCCCGCATTGCTTGCTCCGCGCTGCGCGCTTCGTTTGATAATTGCGTCGCGCATAATTGATTTGACTACTCAGCTTCGATAAGTTGACCAGTCCATCCTAAACAATTTACATTAGTCAGCAAAAGATGAGTCCGTTATTTTGCGCTTGACGCGCAGCGCGCGCACGGGACATAGAGACCCGAAAGTGAGTGTGATCACGAAGATCAATTTCTTCGTTTTCCCTCAGTGGTAGTTGTCAAACAGTGCAAATCCTCCTTTTCCTTAATGGTGGGGGCCAAACAGCCAATCCTTCCTTTCTTCCCAAGGCGGTGGCCAAAAAGTGCAAATCCTCCCACTAGGGAAGGCCACGACATGAGTATTCTATCCAGACCCGACATAATTTTTTTACGTTCAGGCTGGTCCCCTGACAGGAAAAATGTTGAAATTCGTCTGTTCATATTGTAAATTTTTGAAATATAAATTTTGACGAAAATTTTAACAAAAGCTCGACAATTTTGCGGTAGGGATAGCACCCAATGCTCTCGTGTGTATTTAGTAAAAAATCAAATTTGTCAAAATCGGTCAAACCAGGCATTTAAATTCGCAGAAAAATAAGGGAAATATATTACCGAATTCGATTTTCATGAATTTTGATGTTTCCTTATACCTTCCCTGTAGACGACAATAAAGCCTCGAAATGCAAAATGAAAAAAAAACAGCATGGAATTTAACCCGTCAATTTGTAAGTTTCTAAGGGGGAACCATTGGAAAAATTTTCATCAAAATTTCGAAAATTTATATTTCAAAAATTTACGATATGATCAGACGATTTTCAACATTTTCCATGTCAGGACGTAAAAAAAATTATGTCTGGTCTGGGTAGAATACTCATAGCGTGACCTTCCCTAGTCAGTGGTGGTGGCAAGGATTATCCGCATCACACTTGAGCACAGACGAAACTTATACGACCGAATCAGTAGAGGTCAGAACTCAGAATGACAGGAGACGAAGCAGAGTAAACGAAATTCAAATTTGTTCACATTTATTCAACCGTTTTCCCATTGCCCCATAATCAAATGCCTCTATCCAAGTCAGCCAGGCGCGAAATCAAAAGAATTCAATTTGAGGTTGGCTGCTGGGTCATTCGGCCAACGGCAAACAATTTTCAAAAATCCCATGGCATAGCATGGGCGGAGTTTGTTCTTTTGCGCTTAATGTTGCTGGCCAGCCTACCGTAGAACCATTTCGTCCTAAGCAACAAGATCCGCAATGGGAAAATTCTTCGTTTTTTGACGTATCGCACGTCTCTGTGCATGGAGCCGTATTTGCGTGATTGAAGCTGCCTCAAGATTTTTAACATTAATTATGTGAAATTAAGTAAGTGGATTAAGTATATATGGAAAGGTACTAAGGATACTAGTACTTATTTTTAACTACTTGGGCAGCACCCAAAAGCATACAGGCCTGGAGCCTCCCCGGTATTGACTCATAAACTTTTCTACACATATCAGCTGGAACTTTCTCCAAGGCTTCACATAATGAATTTTGCAACAAAAAAAGATTCTCAGCAGGTTCTGCATGATGCAAATTCTTGATGTAGTTCCAGAGGAAGAAGTCCAGAGGGCTTAAATCGGGAGATCGTGCTGGCCATTGCAACCCTATATTCCCTCTACCAATCCACTGGTTTTCCAAGTTGGCATTTAGCCAAGTTCGAACAATGTTAGAGTAGTGGGGTAGAGCACCATCTTGTTGATAAAAATAATTTTTTAAATTTGGCAGGTCAGTTAGCTTAGGCCAAATGTAGTTAGTCAACATGTCCAGATTGTTATGTCCTGTCACCGTGCAAGGTACGAAGTGAGGGAAAATTCCGTTTGGCGGGTCCTTATGGAAGAAGTAAGGTCCCAAAATACCTTCCACGGACATAGCAGCCCAGACTGTAATTCCAGGTGACCGGAGTTGTTTTTACGAAGTTTGGTTTAGATTTGTAGGGACCAGTAAACATTACTCTGACGATTCACTTTTCCATCTAAGTGGAATGTGGCTTCATCGGACCAAATGATTCGCTCCACTAAATCCCTGTGTTCGTCAAGAAGAAACAAAAGATTCTACCTTTTTAAGGGTTCATTTTCAAGCAGACCTTGAACACGAGTCGGGTGATAAGGTTTAAGTCCAATCAATTTCAAGACTCTGGAAACTGAGGTTTTTGGATGGTGAAAATCTGAGATGCGCTTCTTATGGAGGTTTTAGTCTGTTCGTCATATGTGGCAGAAACAATGATGCAATTTAAGTCTGTAAAGACTGACCGTGGTTGGCCAGATCGCTTAATGTCCAAAACGGAACCAGTCCTTTCCAATTTGTTCACTAGTGCCTTAATTTTGGATTTAGCTGGTACCGTTGTTGGATAATTCCATTTCTCGAAAACAGCACGGATCGAGTTTGTTCATCAGTGATCCAGATTCGCTCTTGGCTGAAAGTCTTCTAGCCATTTTCAACGACGACCTGATTTCACTGATCACAATTTATGCAAACGAGACTAGTTTCAAAGTAGACACTGTGGAAATCGAATGCTCCACCAAATTATCATAGAGTTTAGTTTATTGGTCCTGACTTTAACGTATATGCCAAATAATTTTTTTTAATTTGATTATTTGACTTACCCAGAGGATGTATCAACTTTGGGTCATTCGTGTCTAGTAGTAAGTATCAGGCTATACCTTCCGCCAACAAGCACCGGTCTCACCTTACCCTTACTAGACATGACACCCACCACTGCACCATTTGGTCAGGTCTAGTCCGACACAGTCCGTAGGGAAACCCAAAAAGTCTGGGAAAAACCTACGGCGCAGTACCTCCATCCGTTTGTGCAATGCGGCGAGTCGGTGCCTAACCTTAGAGGCTAGTTTGTGCAATCACCAACTCGACCACCCGGCCTGGGTATGCCAAATAATTAATTAACAGAAAAGTAAATAAAAAAGAGCGTTATTTACGGGACATACGGTATGTGTCCAAGTTTTTGGATATAACTCCTTCGATATAAATATTATTTTAATGTTTGGAACATTGGTCGGTTAAGGAATGACCATATCGAAACTATTACAAGGACGACTAAAATTTGTATTTCGCATTTAGATTTTGGCAACGATTGTGATTACAAATATATATAGTGCAGTTATAATCACGTTGATGACAAAAGTGAACATTCCAAAATTTCAAAAGAGTTGGCCAACAGTAACAGCTCATTTCAGTTGAGAAGTTTTTTTGTATTGATATTTATGAATGGTATACAAAAATGGAATGCCACATATCCCCAAAATATGTAACAAATGCACATTTTGCACCGAAGTTATTAATTCTATTGCATGTACAGATTTAGACTCAGTTGACTACGATTACAATGAATTTTTTATATTTAAAACTCAAATTATGAAGAAATGTCCGACGAAAACTAATGTAGGAGTTTTGTCTTTTGATTTGAATTTTGCTTCGATTGAATCTATGGATTGGCAAATAGTTGAATATTATCTTGTAAATATTATCTCATTTGAAAAACAACTTAGAACAATCCAAGTCACGGAGTTTTCCTATGTTGAATATTCATCAATCGTATTTCAACGCTATTTAGAACATACACTGCGCTACAAGAGCCTGGGATTATTCGGAAATGGAATCAACTTTTTAACTTTGACAAATTTACGTTTGCCAATTCTTATAGAAAATATACAAAGAATATTGCATTCAACTCTATAATTTATGGATTCATTCTATACAACCTTCTGCCACCTGTACCCCCCCCCCCCCATTCCTTTGTCATCAAACTTTGTACGAATAATTTTTTATTTGATTTTAGTCGGGTTAAATTTAAGTTGTTTAGTGATTGCACTTGAATTAACAAATTTTCAAAGATTCTTAAGACTGACGTCTCTATTCTGTGTATGCATTTGAATGTGCTATACTCATTTTCTATCAACTTTAATGTTTGTGTTAAAAGGTCTAACTTTCTTCAAGCAAACTGTCATGAGTCAATTGAAACGTAGTAGCGTGATATTATTTTATTTTGTTGTCTAAATGTATTTAATTATTAGCTGGCTGACCAGCTAATGTTTTTTTTCTATGTGTCCGTCCGTTCGCGCTCTACAGGTCGCAATTCTTGACCAAATCGGAAAACTTGTCAGATTTGAGCGTTTTAGCACTTGGCTCCCCCGGTGTGCTCTGGGCGACTCGCTGCGCATAGGGATTCCGGCACATAGCTATATAAACTAAATCAAATGGAAGCGCAGATAAATGCAATATAGTCAAAGCGACCTTGTTTCTGGGGAAGCAAAAAAACAATCGCGTTTTACAGTCAATGGTACAAAATGGTGCTGCTTAATTTCGGCTTGTGAACGCATCTCGTCCTAGAGTTTTCAACCGATTTTCAAAAACTCTACGCCAAGCAAAAAATATCGCCCAAGAGACCAGGAATAAGGTTCGCTGGATTTAAAAAAATTCTCGTTCGAAAGTTACAAGCAAAATAAAACCGTCGTAGACGGGTGAAATGAAGCTGGCTGACGTAAAAGAAAGTAAAGTATGAAAACGGATTAGCAACCAGTGGACTTAGGTCTAGCTTGATCAACTTTCACACC
>WJEZ01003640.1:0-10432 GCA_009869925.1 Thalassaphorura encarpata
ACAATGTAGTAGAGCATTAAGTCATTTGCGCTACAATCCGATTCCATGTCGTATTAAAAAAGTTTTGAATTTACCAAAACGTGTTAATATCCGAGGATGCTTTTGAGAGCTTGAAAATAAAAAAATTACATTAGTTTTTCCTGTGACATGGTTAAAATGTCTAAAGACGTTTTTCCGTACCTTTCCCTGTATACGGGAAATCAGAGTTTCACTTGGAAATGAAAAATTGGCCAAAACAACCAAGCGGGAAACTTTCAGCCCACCCAGACTTTGGCAGTCCGGCACATTTTACTTTTTTTACTTTCATCTCATCAAAAAAAGTTAATCAGTCAACTCAATTCACAGTCAGTCAATGGAAGCAATCAATTAAGCAAAACATTTCTTTCCTTTTAACTAAACAACTTATTAAATTATTTATTTTTTCCTTGCCTGTGCCTGTCAAGATGAATGGAAACATGAAGAATCTTATGGAATTGAAAACAATCAAGGATTTTGATTTTGGTAACGAATAAGCTAAGATTATGATATTAAAAATATGCAGAAGTTGTTATATATGCTAAATCTTATATGAATACTAATTTTTTTATCAATTTTGTACGTAGCTGTCGGAGGACCCGATCAACACTATATTCGAGTATCAGAAGTGACTGCAAACGTGACTGACTCCGAGGTCAATTTGTTAATTTGGTTATTGCTGGAAAAAGAATTCAATGCCAAACAACATTCTCCGGATTTTTCGGAGGATAATGATATTGAGATTGATGGTGCTGGAGATGCAGGTGAAGATCATCATGATGGGGCAATTTTATCCAGACAATCAGATGCAAAGGATAGTGGACGCCGGCGAGATAACTTTCAATTCGGTCGCACTCGAGGAAAGTTAAGGCAGTCAAAGAAATGTAAATTTGAGCGATAAAATATCCATTTCATTTTAGTTGATTTTTTGGGAGTTAATTACACTGTGTGACTGCTCTTAGACGCTGAAGATTTGCTGCAAGCCGTGGGAATCACAATTCCTTTCCAATTACTTTCTTGCGAAGAACGAAATCGCATCTTTAGCTTATTTTGCTCATCTAGTAATCTTCTTTTAGAGGAAAATTACAGGTAACATATAATAAAAAGCAATGCAATACCCCTCCAATGATTTCTGTAAAATGAATGCATTCTTCTCCTTAATAGCTCAATCCTAGATCTTTATGAAGCACTTCGTCGCCGATCAAAATTTCGAGAGAGGTTTGAAAAGGTTAACGTCCTTGGGCAAGGAAACTTTGGAGAAGTATTTTCGGTCCGATGCTTGAGAACGAATCATCATTTTGCTATGAAAAAAATTCTAATTACATTTGATGCCATTGCGGATCTCCGAATGATTTTGAACGAATCCTCGATTCTAAAGAGACTCTCTGGACATCCTGACATTGTCCAATATTGTGACTCTTGGCTTGCCATGGAATATGAGGATGTGGAAGAAGAGGATGCTCTAGTATTCTATTTACAAATGGAATTATGTGGACTCAGCCTAGCCCGGTGGAAATTAGATTTTTTAAATGAGAGGCTGAGCGAAGAGCTGGTGTTAAGAATTTCTCGACAGTTGGCTAATGCATTGGAATGGATTCATTCCAAAGGATTTCTACATTTGGACATTAATGTAAGGAAATTGGCTCGCAATAGAGACACTTCAATATTAAAATTAATGTATATATTTATTTTAGCCAAAAAATGTTCTCTGGGCGAATTCTGATAGAACTTCGGTGAAGCTAGTCGATTTTGGTTTGGCAGTTATTGGTTCCTCTTTCGGTGGACGAACAGGAACTCCACCCTATTGTGCTCCAGAAAGTACTTTAACCACTAAGGTAAGAATGAAGAGTGAAATTACGTCTCCTTTAGATATTCATTTTCTAGCGAAACTTTGTCTACTCTAATTTTGCAGAGCGATGTGTATTCATTGGGCGTAACTTTATTCGAAATCTCCCAAAACTTTGGCACGACGTCTGAACTCTATCAAAGAATATCCACGAAGAAACTCCAAACTGGAATAATGATTCTGGTAAATTAAAATCGACTGTGTTAGCCTCGTTTTTTTGTTATTAATTTTTAGTTTAATGTGTGTGCTTGTCCATTCTATTTTCAGGATCAGGGTGATTTGCTGCCAAGGATGCTTGGAAAACACAGTCAACGCCCATCAGCTGCTGAACTCAATGCCATATTAAACTCTGTTTGACTTTGAATTATCCATATTTAAAAATTGTAGCGAGTAATCGAAACACAATCGCGTTCGTTGTGCAAATCTTGAAAAGCAAAGATAATCTAATTAAACGAAATCTTGAAGCCCTTGAAGTTATATTATAGTTTAATTGCACAATCAAGCTGTCTGAAGCCGCATGAGATTTTCAGGTGCAAAGTATGATAAAATTGTGTGGTTTACTTCTTGCATGTTTGAGGTATTTTTATTTTTGTATAGTATATTAGACAATGACAATGAAAATAAATCCAACAATAATTCTGTATATCTGTATAAAACTTGGCTCGTATCGTTATTGGAAAATATCTTCAGCTTTTTAGCTTCCAATAATATCAAATTGATAAATGATCAGCCGACCATAGAAGTCAGTAGTACTTTTAAAATTAAGACGGAACTCAGTTGATGTCATTTCAGATTCAGAGGGTAAAATAAATTCCTGAACTTTGTTGGAATCAGCTGGAATGAACTGGAATTTTGGGCATTTTCCACTCAGATCTTCTAATTCACAATCTTTCCCTGCAAATCCACCTTGGAATTGAAGTTTGAGGACTTTGAGAGTTTTTGCTGATGGAAAAGTGAAGCGAATCCACTGCGGCAATCCCTGTGTGAAAAAATTAATCGAAGTTTCATTGAGTTTCTAATAATTCAGCAAAGTAAAAAAGATAGTTCTTTTGAGTTGAAGACTTACCTGATCAGAATTCCAACATGTCTCATCTTTCCCATCAAATAAAAATTTCTTCCCATAAACTTTTCTATCACCGTTCAAAACAGAGCTGACCCTGTCATCACATAAAATTCACATTATGAAATGATTATGCCTATCTTCATTTAACTTCGTATGGAATCAAAAGATTTATGAATTAATAAATTGTCGTACTCACTTGTACTCCAAAATTTCAGACACAAGGGACGACATGCTGATTGCTTTATTAATCAATCTACAATTTAATATGATCGCGATATGCCGAGTTTTGGTAGCTTGTGGCTGTGACAAAATATATTTTCACACGTATCACACTCTCTAAATTCATATAGCCATGTGCTAATCCCGCCTTTACCATGCGAATGTGCAAAATCCTGCGGACATGGCCATAAGTTTACGTTAGTGTTATGTAAATGCGAAATCCACCCTGGTGCATTTCCTCTTATCATTTGTATTAACGTGAAATCCCGCCTTTACCATGCGAATGTGCAAAATCCTGCGGACATGGCCATAAGTTTACGTTAGTGTTATGTAAATGCGAAATCCACCCTGGTGCATTTCCTCTTATCATTTGTATCAACGTGGTTAGTATTTAAGAAAAGAAATGTTTCAGTAATAATTAATTTAATCTATTCCAGTATGGAGGCTAATATGTATGAAGGGTGATAAATCGAAGAAATAATAAGTCCGAGTTGATTTTGACAAAGATTTTTATTTGGAGAATTTTTCATTCTCATTCCTTGATTTGGCTGGCTGGCGAAGAGCACAACAAAACAATTAGTATTTAAGAAAAGAAATGTTTCCGTAGAATTAATTTAATCTATTCCATAATGGAGGCCATAAATAATAAGTCCGAGTTGATTTTGACAAAGATTTTTATTTGGAGAATTTTTCATTCTCATTCCTTGATTTGGCTGGCTGGCGAAGAGCACAACAAAACAAAGAACTGGTTTATTCAATGGCCTCCCTTGAATGTGTTAACAATATTGTTAATTATATTTAAAGACTTTCTACAGAACACCAAGCATTACACTGGTTGACTATCTCAATATTATTCATAAATGTTTTAAGCTAGGCACTAAACTACTATTCATTCGTAGATGTCATTTTTATCTGCAACATAACGAACGATATCAGCTGGTTTCAGCAATTTCTCTGCAGCAGAGTCGGGGATTTCAAATCCTGAAAAATTAAACAAAAATTAGATTTCATAGGCTAAAATTCTAAATGAGAAAATCTTAAACTCTTACCGAATTCATCTTCAATTGCCATTATGACTTCCACATGATCCAAAGAATCCAAACCCAAGTCATTCATGAAATGAGAGTCCACTGTCAACTGCAGAGAACAAAAGAACAGAATTTTCATGTCAACTCAAATTTGAGCTCAGATTAATTCAAAATGTTTCCGAACCTTAGTTGGGTCAATTTTGTCATAAAGCTTAAGAACTAAGAGAACCCTATCACGAATGCTCTCCAAGGACATTGGCTCAGCTGCTGAATAATGTCTCCTCTGACCAATACTTCCAAAGCCCTTGAAGTTATATTATAGTTTAATTGTAATTGAGAATTCAAAGCTATTATACATTTTCTTAAATACTGTATTCCCAGGAACAGTCCCGTTAACACCAGCTAAAGGTTCTTAACTATGTTAAGCTATCGTGTATCGTATTCTTTATAGAATCCACGCAAAATAACTGATTCAAATATGTAAATTATGTAATTTACCTTATCAGCATTGATTTTGTCAAAGGCTGCACAAACTTTTAGAACACGAGTCCGAATTTCTTCAACGGAGGGTTTCTCTTTCGTTGAGTAACTGCGAAGTCCTCCTGCCAAAAGTTGTGGCCGAATTGAGGAACTCTGAAAATATTCCCAGCATCAAAATTATAGCCAAAACATCAGAAAATATTACAAGCCAATTAAATATTCATGATATTGATTAATTCACCTGAAGGGAAGTGTTGGTTGTGGAAGCAGTGAGAGCTGATACAAATCTTTTGCTCGCAACAGCGGATGCGGAAAAGTTCGCAGTGGTGGAACATTGAGATTTGGTCAAAGGACTCCGTCTGAAGGTCAAAGCCCTAAAAAGTACTCGACTCGCCATTGTTGTCACTAAGATGTAAGGAAGGGGTTAGAGTTCAAGTTAATTAGGGTTTGAGCTTAAAGATTTTGCCGTGCCGTGCCAAGTTAAATTGGGCATCCGCGCCTTACCTAAATCCACAGAATCCCATGGCTGGCCGGCCACTGAATCCCAAGGAAACTCACAGATTCATTTTACTCCAGAAATATTTTCAAGCTTTTAAGGCAAAGGCATCACTGATTTTTCAATTCCAATTTTAATTTAATTTCTTTTAAAAATTCAAAATCATGGATTTCAAGGAAATTAGGTGCACAATGCTTTTTCCAACCTTTTACACAAGTGAATTCCTGTAAAATGAAATGTTTCCATAGTTACTCCAGCGTGACACTAATCAAGTTAAAAAGTAAACAAGAATTGTCTTACACCTCGAATCCTTTGTTTCATTTTCCTCATTCACGTTTCTCGCTTCAAACTATCAACATCTCAAATTTATCTCACCTCTCAATTTTTTGCAAAATTGTATCAATTTTGCCGAAATTTTGAGACAAAGAGTCCTACAAAATATTGCAGCGACCAGATTGTCAGTCTTTGATTCAAGACCTCTTCTTTGATCCTGTAATTGCAATTGCTGACCTGATCACTCAATAGCCACCAAAGTTCAATTGGGCTGAGATTGGAATGAAGTACTGAGGAATTCAGGTAAATTATATCAACCTTAGATTCACATTCATAATTACAAAGATTACAAAGATTACAACATATCCTTATCCTATTTGATTTAGATTCCTAAGAAAAGAATCCATTTTGAACCTCATTCTTATTGATTTCAAATCATCAGGGAGAATTCCAAACTGACAATAGTCTAATTTTTGTCGCCGGTACGCATATATAAATTCAGTTTTAGCTCCTACACTTTTTGCGAATCAGTGCAAAAAAATTTTAAATGTATGTCTGTGCCCAACAGTTTGAGATGGCAGAACAAGGTTAGAAACATCAGCAGTCGGACCAGATGACCCGGTGCCGGAGGCCCTCCCAAGTAAGCCCGTAGACTTGGTCAAATANAACAGTTTGAGATGGCAGAACAAGGTTAGAAACATCAGCAGTCGGACCAGATGACCCGGTGCCGGAGGCCCTCCCAAGTAAGCCCGTAGACTTGGTCAAATACTGGGTATCATCCTCACCGAGGTGTTCCCTGCTTGGGTGTGGGTTCCGTCGTAGGAACCCAGGTACTCAAGTAAGGACACCGAACCAAGACGACGAGGTGGAAGACAATTCTGGAGACTGACCGCTTTCTTTAGCTCGGATTGAGCTTTTTCTTTGGCGAATTCACTACGATCTCAGAACGTAGTAGAGCCTTGCAGTTCTCATCACTCGGATTTCTACAAACTCAAAAATGAAGAAAAACTATATTTAGAAGAATCAGAAAGTTGAGAAATAAGCCACTATGCTCGTCCAATGTTTTATAAATTCTTGATTTAAATTTAATAAATAATCATTTTTTCTCAAGATCCAGCTTGTTTTGGTTTTGTTGCTTCACTGATTTTCACTGCATGTAATCTTTTCTTATCGTATTACGTACTCTATATTTAGTCTACCTAGTGTTGTCAATGTCCAAAATATAACCCTCAAACAAATGATGAATTAGCCTTCTGTTAATTTAAATTATTCATCCAAAAATAGATAATAGTTGTCCCTTCGTACAAGTAAATATTAAAATTAAAATAAATAACAATAAGATCTGTGAATCTCAATAAGGTTGAGTTTATTTTGTACTATAAGATTTAGATGACATATTACACTTGTACGGGATTAAAATAATTTCATTTGAGTAAGACTTCCGTCGAACCGGGCCCCCCATGAAAATAAATCGTGTGACGTCGCAGACAGCTTGGGTCAGCGAATGCCTTTTGACAAACACGGCAAACATGTGGCCGTTCACCAGTATGTGTTCTAAAAAAGATAAAAATAATTATTTTTTAAAGTTTTTCGTTAGACTTGTGGAAGGGTATATAAAGCACTCTGTATTCTTTACCTCATATGAATTTTCAAATTCTGCGTTGAGGCATAACTTTTTGTACAATGTGGATATCGGCAAAATAAACGTTTTTGAGGTTTTCCGTTCGCAGAACTGCTAGTGTTATTATAAGAATTTGGATCTTCTTGAACAATAGACGGTTGCAAAATTGTGAGTTGATGTTGGGGAGTTTTATGGAATGTGACCATATGCATGAGAAGCGTTCTTTTCAGCGTAAACGCAGCTGGACACAATTTGCATTTGTTTGGTTTCTTTGATTTTTGGGTTGGAATTAGATGAACTTGGTTCAAGTGACCACTCATTTGATTCCCAGCCGAATTGTACTGTTGTTGCAGTAATTGTATTCTTGTGGAAGGCATTTGACTACACTCAGTTGTGAAAGGCAATGGTAAGTGTGAATTAGAAGTATTCTGTGAATCATAATTTCTGTCCCCAGCTTCAAGTGGATCTATTGTCCAAGATTGTTCGCCTCCGGCGTTTGAGTATTGCTCATTTCCATCCTCGGCTAGGGTTTGCATTTCCTCAACTTCTTCGAGATCAGTGTCGTCTAAAAATTAGGAGTAGTTTTTTTAAATGAACGATTAAAAATTTTCCGTAACGTAACTATAAAAATGTTGCGTCTGGACATCTACACTTGCAATCTCCACTACACTTGAACTGCCAGGTTGATTTAGACATAAACTAATCTCCGGATTTTCGGATAATTTATGCTCGGCATCAATTTGCTTTTTACTTCTGGTCAGAGATTCGTCAACTGCAATTCAGAAATGTTCGAGAATTACTTGCGATTTTAAAATAATGACCATAAAAGGTTATAAGAATTGTTACCATATTCCACTTCTGAAGATACCATTGATGCCGAATCCTCATAACCGAGCGACAAAACTGATAGAGGGTCTGGATGATTAACAGTGTTACTACTACTGCCAGTAGTTGCTTTATTCCTAATTCGGTTGGATCGGACTTGGACAACAACCCGTTCATCTAATATTTCAAATGTTCAAAAATTTTAACTAAAACCGACTAATTTAAATGTTCTTCACTTTTACCTTGGGATGTCCGTAGCGATCGCTGCTCATTAGGACTAATGCTAATGGCAGTTTTAAGTTCCAGGGACGATTGTTCTGGATTTTTTTCCTCCAGAGTCTCGTATAAAATAGAATCAGTTCGTGTACCTCCAGCCCCCGATGAATTTTCATCTACTTTTGAAGAATACACATTTACTTATCGGTTTAATCGACTAACCCATTTTTAAAGTATTACCATATTTAGATGTAGAGTCTTGAAAAGTCTTCCAATTACATTTTGCAAGTAATTGTTGATAGAAGTATTCTTCATCCTCTATTGTCTTCTTCCGAGCTTCAGCTTGCTCTAAACATTTTTGAAAGTCATTAATTTGAATGTTAATGAAAAATAGAAATGAAAATTACCTGCCCTGTTGGAAATTAATTGCGTCAGAATTGCCCCCATTCTTTGTTGTGTCACATTCTGGAAATACTTGAAAGTTTCCTCAAGTCGGTTGACTTTCTTTTGCAGTAATTTAATTTCGGCTTCCATAATCCTGTGTAAAATATAACACCAAAACTGATAAGAGTGTGAAGATTACAGATCCATCTTATCACATAATCACGTTTTGCAATATGCAATTTTGGATCGGATCGGAAAAATTGGGATCGGATGATTAGATACTTCATACAGCATTTTAAACTGGAAATAATTGTACAAAACTTTGTAACCCTGCATCGGGAAACTTACTCGTTCGTGACGGACACGAATTGGTTGGAAACTTCGGTTTTTTTAAGTGCACTATAGTACAGTAGAAAGAACTTGAAAATAACAAAATCCTTCCCTGGGTCCGACCGGTGTATTATTATGTGTTCCTGTTTCTGCACGGATTTTAAACCAATTTAATTAATACCGTTTAGCAGTTTAGTCTAGAATTTTCAGTACAATGCAATGTTGCGATGAAATGGTTTTGCAGTACCGTTCACTATTTCAGATAATCAGAATCAGAATTTATTTAGTTGGAAGAGAGAGTTGAAATGAGGAAAGGAGTGGTTTGAATTTTGGATTTTACCATTCCTTCGCGCAGGGATGGATAGGATAAGTTCATTCACATTTCCAGTTGGTCGTTTCATCGTTCTTGCCATCGTCGTCCTGGGCTAATACCATACCGTACTGTTACTTTCCTCCATCTCTCCTTCTATTCAATTCAACGGGTTTTCCTCTCTTTACCAATACCACACAGACAGACCCAGACAGCACCTCTTTGGTACATGGATAGACCGAAATCCAATGCTAGCTACTAGCTAGACTTGCTTTTCCTTAACCCTTTCATTTCATAACAAGCGTTATCGTAACACTCGACTTGAATTTATTCTAGCACGGTACTCGTACTACCTTGTGTCGTACGATGTGTTACATGTTACGTGTGATTTAGTACTGGTACTGTCATTGCAGGAGCTTTGCCCAATAATACACCAAAACTAACTGTTCGTTCTATTTAGACTTAGAAATATGCACAGATTTGGTTTGGCGTTTGGAATAAACCTTATTCACCTAAATAGGTTTCTTTACAGGACTTGACAAGGGAACGTAAACCCTTAAACCAATGAAACAAAGCAAAATGTCCAAGTCAAGCCAATTTATTTAAATTCTCATTTGTCGTCTTCAGTGACAGTGCCGTCGCTACATATTTCATGCCCTGAGCCAGATTCTCAGTTTAGGGCCCAACCTAATGTCAAAACTTCATGCAGTACAATTTGTTTTTTAACTCTTGATTTAACTAACTACGAAATTGCGCGGTAGCTTTCCCGGTTTACGTATTACTGTAATTCACGTCTAAGTGGAACGTCAGGGGACTGGACGTAATTCCAGTTAACCGATTTTCCACTTAAACAAACCTCACATTTTTGAAAATTCGGAATGATTTTTTATTGAATATTATGATTTATTGTTACAGAATAAATAGATAGGAGAAAAATAACCAGTAATGCTTTTTCCAATAATTTATTTTTTCACTAGTGTCTGCACTTCTATCCATCACCGATAATGGACCGATAAATGATGTTTTTCCTCGATTAAAATCTTTACGTACTTTCCGTTCTTTGCCACTGCAAAACTGTCTCAATTTGATGACAGTTTTTATAAATTCTGTTATCATTCAAGCGACTAATATCACTTTGTTTATTGCCACTTTGTATGGATTGCACAATTCTAATTCTTTCTGTATTGTAAGAATTCTCAGTTTTTTCCCTCAAATTATACGATGCCATAATTGAAGTTGAACTTGTCAGTGTGATGGTAAGACTTGAATTGAGTTAGGTTTCTTTAATTTAATCAACAATTTAACTTTTTTCTTTACATGGTAGTC